>BGPR01041746.1:0-13518 GCA_013235015.1 Araneus ventricosus | reverse complement strand
TCTACTACAGACTACACAAATTATAATCCATACTACGGAAAATTTACTTTGGATTATGCTGAGTCAATCCAAATGATTTTTTTAGAAAATGTCATACCATAGCTAAGAAACACTACCTCACTTAAGAATGGTCCCTTAAGAATGTATATGTATATCAATTAATGCTATTCAAACAAAATGTTATTATATTTTTAATATCGTTTTGCTATCAATTTTGATGGTTTCTTCTCATGTGTGTTATCGAAAGTTGTTAAAAACTCATGAACTAAGAGGAAATAAATTAAATAATTTCTTACGTGAAAAAAGGATATTAAAAATTGCATGCAAAAGTTGAATCTGCGCTGTAATGATTGAATACATATCCGTTCCCTACGCGTAATTTTCCTGCTAAAATTTCAGGGATTTTTTCATGAAGCCACAATCGCCCCTGAACAAATCAATGACTCTCTTTATGTCTTCATATTCTTCACGCAAACCAACTGAAGGGCCTAGTGGGACTGCACCAAATAAATTTCCATTGTAGAAGAGGACACGTTTCAAGCTCCGCTTTGAGCTATCGATGAACAATCGCCATTCAGTTGCGTTATAGGCTGAAATTCCCAACTTTTCCATTAAACTATGTACGTTATGGCAATACACAAATCCATCATAACTTCGAAAGTATTGCAGAAACACACTTTCTCTTGATCGAAAGTAGGATACAAGAGCTCCTTTTTCAAGCAAGTTTTTCTCGTGCATTGAAAAGCTATGAAGCTTTTTTGGATAGTCCCAAATCTCGTGCCAAATGATTCAACTCATTCTGCTCAAATCCGTTACGAACGGAATCATCTTCATTTTCAAAATCTTCGTCGTTGGGGTCACTTCGATCTTCACCAGATTCGTATTCCTGTATTTCCAAAGAGGGCAATTCTTTGAAAACTGGCACTGGGATTTCAGCTCAATGAGGCACAGGGCACTGATGGTAAACTAGGAACTCTATTTTACATTTGCTTTCTTGTTATATCCTGACGTTTTCACTATACAAAAGTAACAATCACTTGAGTGATCTCTGGGCTCTCGCCAAATCATAGATATACCAAATGGAAATGTATCACGTGTTCCCTTCATCCACATCCGTAAACTCTCGACACACTGCTTGCACACTTTGTGAGGGGTCCATGATTTATCTTCATCACCATTTTTCTCTCTAAAATAGGATTGCCTGACAAATTACTAATATAATAGCCCAGATCTGTCTCTCGGCAAAGCTCTGACGTCACCAACAGTAAAACTGTTGCTAACAAACCAACAAAAAACAAACACAACCATAGCACTGCGAGACGTTAAACAGCATTATTTCATTGTTAGAGAACCTAAATTTCAGTAATTTTAAATTTAAAAGAGTAATTGTCGTTCTAATTTCAAATTTAATACCTCTAAAATAGAGAAATAAAATTTGCTATCGATTGATATAAAATTTATCTAGCTTTGATCAATAGTTCTCGAGAAACTTTAAATTATATTAATCATATATTTCAAATGAATTTCCGGTTTTTAATAGAAAGTAGTAAATCAGCTCGTGATATAGTTTGGACGCTACGATGCATCTGATTATTTATTGCAATCGTGATGATATAATTTGATAATACTTTTTGGCAACGTTTCGCAAACAGAGAAGTGCTTTGTTTTGAAACTAGATTATATCTACTAGATTTTTTTTATACCAAGAGGTTTTTTGAATTAAGAAATATGTAAATAAAAAAATATATTTCCTGTCATAAAACATATGTTTATTTTATTTGTTTTCAATCAATGTTAAACATTTCTCCCGCATATATATCTACTTAAACAAGTGAAATTTGACGGGAAATCTCTCGAATGAAGAGGCAATTTACACCCGTCATGATTTTCTAGCATATATAAACACTAAGATATGTGGTGAAAAAGAGGGATTAATTTCTCTTTTGAAAATAGCAACAGCAACGATTAGTTTGTTTATAAAACAAAAGATATAATTCTATGGTACATGACTGCAAAAAACATGTTATCTTTTGCTGATGGCAACAATTAATTTGCTTATACAAAACAGGACCGATAGTCTGCTACTATAATTGGTCTGGTCAAAACAGCTTTTCTTGCAAAGAAATAAGTTCACATATTTCATACACGTACGCAGAAGCGAACAGCATGCAAATGAAATTTGGATGAAATGATTCAGAGGAGATCAATTAGAAATAAGGCAGATAGGCTTAGGCGAGACGGAGAATGTTCAGATCAATATTAAAACAAGTTGGAAAGCAAAGGTAGATTCCTTCCAGTGGCGGCAACCCTATTTGTGCACATGAGCACGTGAACCCCAGAGAAAAACGAAGAAATAAATTTATTAACAAATTAAATAAAATAATATTAAATATACTTCCACATTTTTAATTTTCAGGTTTTTTGTTTCCCCCATTTTAAATACGCTAATACGTGGCTAACGTACTGTAATTGTAGGTTATTACAACACAGCGCACTTCCTCGATCGCACGTGCGATCGAAGAAATGCCCTTGAAAACCAATTTATAGAGAGAGAAGCGGACCAAGAAGTGGGAGGGGAAAGGCACGGCCGATACCATTCCATTCGCACGTCTTCAGTGTGCGGGAGCTCGCCGGAGTTCGCATTTATTGCAGTTTTCTCGTTCGAATTCTCCCTCGGTTTTGCTACATTCGGTTAGTTAATTCGTTTTTTATTATTGTTATTATTTTTCGATATATATATTTTTACGAACTAGTGTAAACAGTTAAAATGGCACTTTGTAAAATCAGTGTTTCGGAACTAAAGCAATTGCATTTTTCAACATTCTGTTTGGAACGAAAAATTGAATTGAAATTACTCAATTTGATTCAATTTTTCGTTCCCTTTGCTAAACCTTATCCAGGTGACGAAATGTAAGACTAGAGATTTCAAAAGGGAATTTAAACCCGATTTATATGAGAAATGTTCATATATTTGTGGATGCGAATCAACTAACAGACTGTTTTGTTTTCCATGCCTCCTGTTTGCAAAACAGAATGGTGATTCAAGTTGGGTGAGTTACGGTGTTGCTGATTTATCACATCTAACTCAGAAAATAAAAAAGCATGAATGCTCACAATCACATTGAAACTCGATCTTAGAATTTAATTTGCTAGGAAAGGTGGATATTCGCCAACAACTCGGCATTGCATTTCGTTCAAATGTTAAAAGACATAATGAGAAAGTTACCAAAAATCGTTATGTTCTAACAAAAATCATTGATTGCATTCTGTTTTGGGTGCACTTGAGCTTGCACTTCGAGGACATGATGAACGCGAGGATTCATTAAATACGGGAGTTTTCAGAGGTGCTATCAACTTCAAAGCAGAACTTGATTCGTCTCTTAAAGACCATCTCACTAGTGCCACTGTTTTCAAAGGAACGTCAAAAGAAATTCAAAATGATTTATTAGACTGCATGCTCACTGTTTGTCAGAACCACATAAAAAATGAGATATCAGAAGCAAGTTTTGTTTCAGTAATAGCAGATGAAACTACTGATGTGATATCAATTTGCCAATTGGCTGTTGTTTTTCGATACGTTTTAAGTAACGGGCAACCGGTTGAGAGATTCTGGGGATTCACGAATCCACCTGGGTATGATGCAAAATCTATTGTTGAATGTATCCTAGCAACTTTGGAAAAAGTAGTAGCCAAACCCGAGAAATTAATATCGCAGAGCTACGACGGTACAAACGTGATGAGTGGCCAACACGCTGGTGTTCAAGCTTTTATTCAATGTGCCTACAAGAATGCACAATATGTGCATTGCTACGCACATCAGCTCAATTTAATTGTTGGGCAAGCAACCAGTCAGAATCAGCAAGTTCCAGTATTTTTTCCAACCTGAGTGATATTACTAATTTTTTCAATAAATCTCCACAGAGAGTTGCTGTTCTAGATGAAACTGTTAGAAAAAGGATACCTCATGGTTCAGCTACTAGATGGAATTTTAAGAGTCGAACCATCAATAGAGTGTATGAATATAGGGAACAGTTGATTGAATGCATGGGAAAAATAGAGTCAACATCTAAACAAGCTGTAGCAATAAATCAAGCAGGAGCTATTCGCCGTATGTTAGAAGACTCGAAATTTGTGTTTTGGCTTACAGTGTTTCACAATATTATGCCACATGTCGATGTGTTATACAACCAGCTTCAGAAAACACGAACTGATGCAGCACTCATTAGAAAGCAAGTAAACGTTTTCCAGCAGTCATTAGAGAAAGAAAGAAGAGAATGGACACAGTGACAAAGGAGATATCGGCATCATATGAAACTTCAAGAAAAAGAAAGAGAGAAAATATTCATATAAATAGAACTGTAGCAGCTAGAGAAATATGTGATGTTATCTCGAATCAAGTAAAAGAGAGATTTTTTTTTATTTCTCACTACTCTGCTGTTTCTCTCCTCGAAGCTCCAAAATTCCAGGAGTACGAGAAAATGTTTCCAACTCAGATTCTTGACCAAACAACTGATGCTTATTCCATGTTACAGAAGGATAGTAGTTAGATAATAATAGTTTTGGGACCTCGGGATCCAGGATCAGGGATCAGCTACTCCCTCCCGACTTTCAGCTGAGTTCAGATAAGGAATGTGCTTGAACTCCTCTTAGATTATATAAGAAGGATGATAAGGAATTTATTTTTATTTTCCGACTTTGAAAATTTTTGAAGAACTTTGAATTTTCTCGGCTAATTTCTTTTACAAAAGTTTGATTTTAGTGACTTAGATTTTTTTTTTTCACAACCTGCTTTCACAGATTTGCATCAATTCAATCATAACTTATCATGCGTGCATTAAAATAAAATATTTAAATATAAAATAAACATAATAATTTGATACTTGCAATCTTAATTTCATTTTTTTTTTCTGTTTTTAGAGACTTTGAATTTTCTCAGCTTTTGAACAGAATTTCATCAATTTGAGTTAAACTTTCAATCTTATTCTATTTTTCGGCATGCTCATTTTTCTTTTTTCGTTATCGAATAACGTTTTTCATTTGTTTTCAGGAAAATTTCAAAACTTGCGCATTTTCTGTTCTTAAATAACAAAAAGTTTACTTAGTCGCTAATTCTCATAAAATCTGTTTCTTAATTAAATCAGTTTTATAAGAAAAATTCTTCGAATGATCCAACTTGGATTTATTTTTCTTTCATCATTCAACTTTCCTCTTTGCTTCTAGCTTATTTTTCCACTAACAAACACAATTTTAGAATATTCTAACAATAACATACAAGAGCACTAAAAATCACTTAGTTTGAATAAGTTAACTTAAAATTCCGTTTTCAACTGTTTCAGGAATATTAAAACGTTAAACTCTCTTAAAGTTAAATGGAACATAGACGAAATAGCTTCATTATTATTAACCATTAAAGATCACTTCTTTTCTGTTGAACATATAACTTATCTATAAAGACATTGCAATTTACTTCGAATGACGCTAAAAAGGTTACATTAAAAGTCACAAATGCATTGATTCAAAAACTATATAAAACATTCCACTAACCTAAAATTTTTACCTATTAACTGATTAACTTAACTCTAAAACTATATAAAACATTCCACTAATCTAAAATTTTCGCCTATTAACTGATTAAACATATCTTTCTTTCGATACTTAAAAAAATTTCGAGTGATTTCTGATTTTACGAACTTATTTTGACTTTCTTCTTAATTCCTTATTTCTTTTAATCTTATATTATTTCACAAATTATTTATTCTATTTCATTAATTATATGTATTTTCTCTAACTAATTTTTCTTACATGACTGAAATTCATTTTCGATTTTTTAAAACACATTTCTTCGAATGATGAAAACGATCATAGAATATTCTATCAATAACATAGAAGAAAAATAAAAATCTCTTTGGTTTGAATAAATTAATGAAACTTATGTTTTACATTCTAATTCCTTTTCACATTGATCAAATAAATAAATTTAATCTCAACAATTTTAACCACCAAAGAACTTTTTTCTGCATGCGTGAAGACTGTGTGTGTGATTTACTTCGAATAACGATAAAAGAGTTGCCACGTTTGTATGTGTGTGCTTGCTTCTATTTGCGACAGATTATCTTTGAGAATACTCCACATAGATAAATCTAATCATTGCTTACTCTGTGTCAATCCTACATGAATCTTATAGTTTCAAATTCACTCTACTTTTGAAAATATATTTCTTCCAATGATGAAAACGATCAAAGAATATTCTATCAATGGCATAGAAAAATAAAAATCTCTTAGGTTTGAATAAATTAATGAAATGAAACTCGTGTTTTACATTCTAATTCCTTTTTAACATAAATCAAATAAATTAAGTCTCGACAATTTTAACCAACACAGAGCTTTTTTTCTGCATGCTATTGTTTGTTTTTCACGAAGACTCTGTGTGTGTTTCATGTGTGTGTTTGTGCATGTGTGTGTGTGTTTGTGCATGAGTGTGTGTGGTGTGTTGTACATGCATGTAGGTTTATGTGAAACTCATGTTTACATTCTCTAATTCCTTTTACATCGATCAAATAAATTTAGTCTCGTAATTTTAACCACCACCAAAGAACTTTTCTGCATGCGTGAAACTCTGTGTGTGTGGTATTTTAAAGCATGTGTGTTTGTGCATGTGCGTGTTTAATTCATAAAGTGTGTGTGTGTTTGCGTGTGTGCATGCATGTGTGTGTGTTTGTGTGTGTGCATGCATGTGTGTGTGTGTTTGTGTGTGTGCATGCATGTGTGTGTGTTTGAGCATGTGCGCGTTTAATTCATGAAGTGTGTTTGTGTGTGAATGTGTGTGTGCGTGTGAGATTTATTTCGAATAACGATAAAAGAGTTGCCACGTCTGTGCTTGCTTCAAATTCACTCTACTTTCGAAAATACTTTTTCAATGACGAATGAAATTATTAACAAAATACAATACCTGATTCTCCTGGATTCGAACTTCCAAAAAAAATCTTTATTACTAGATGTTATGCTTCATGCTTATAGCAATCTAGCTATGAAGACCTACACAGTTAGTATTAAATTTGTTTCATCATGTTTCTTTAAGATTAAAAGATTATGTTAAATCTTACATTCGTGACTTATTTGGACACGTCATAAATGATACATGTCATGCTTATTTCTAGAATATTTGACTATGACTATCATCTTGCATTGATAATTATAATCATATATTCTTTTTCAACTATCATACATAGAAAAATCTCTTTATGTGTCACTTGATATTTTCTTAGAACTTCGAGAATATTCTTCTTCGTGTTTCATCATTACTATTCGTCATTCTTATGTCGATTAAAGACATTTGTTGCGTTTGTCTTCTCCTCACCCAATCACATTCGCAAAGATTAAGTTCTCACACAAGTTCAACCAATAATGTTACTGAACCCTTTTATCAATTTTTAGAGTTCCTTATAAATTTCGAACTTTTCCTTCATGAATTTACTCTACTTTGATTTTTGCCATTCTACTGTGTTTCCCGACTTTCTCTTCATCATGAAACGTGCATCATCTGAATCCGCTTCTTCAACGACTTCTGCGAAGAAACCCTCAACATTTAACAACACTGGTGGCTTTACTGCAGACTCTATTCCTCAAAACCATTATTACCTCGGTGAGAACAAATATGCTATGATCAGTGATTTCGAGGATGTATTAAATGTATACATTCGAAAGTTCAAAACGAATGAAAACGGTTGAATCTTTCCCAACCAAAAACGGTGGGAATCACTTGCTACCGAAATGGACAATTCATCTTTACCATTGGAGACGGGAAAAGTGCTAATCGTCAGATACACTCTCTTTCTATCAACAAGGCGTGGATTGAAAACAAGCCTTTCACATCCTTTCAGCGATATGTGACAAAAGTTAACTTTTCACGGTAGTTTCTACCATCTGTGTGCTACTCACCGAAACTGAATGGAACCAACTTCAGTGTATTAGGAAAAAGATCAGCGAAAGCTGTAAGTCATTGATGTTCAGCAATTTTCTGAAAAAGAAAATTCTTTTGGAAGTGTCTTCACGGTTCCACGCACCAATTTACAAATGGAGCTAAGCGATGTTGAAATGGTGCTATTGATGTCCCTAACAGAACTTTTAGCGGACAATATAAAGAGTCGAATCGAGGAAATGACGGTTTGCAATGGTTGCATTGAGAATCAGGCGAATCAGCTTGATCACGAATGCATGACCAATGAACTTTGAATCCAGACATAGTCTTTACGGAGACTTAGCTATCCTATCGATAGACATTGACCTTTTAGTGAAAGTATTTGTCGAGAAAAATATGCAAATGCTTAATAGTATTAATGAGACCTTTTTAAATAATTTGAACATTGTTCTACTTGTGAAAAATGCCTGTGATATGTATATAGCTTCTGACATCATGCCTCATAGAATGTTTTAAATAAAAGTTCTTTTATTTTATCTGTGTTTATATTAATATGTCTTTGCATGCTTGCTATTTTCAAAATGTTTTAAACCTTAAAAGGATTATAATTCTATTTAATATACTGTTTATTTACATTTTACTTTAACTTAACTACTCGAATTTATAGAGAAGCAATCATATTAAAAATTTCTAAAGTTTGAATAAGTTTCTGCAACACAATGAAATTTGCCGAAACTAAACTTGAAATTTCGATTTTCTATCAGTTTCAGGAATAACAAAACGTGTTATTATTTTAAAGTTGGTTGCCTTTAAAGAAAAATTGTTTCAATCTTCAAAGTGTTGACTTTATTTCAACAAACAAATGTCTTGATTGAATATTTTCTCACTCATGCCTTAATTCACTTAGCATAAAAATAGATTCTTTTGAATATATGTATAAATGTCTTTATATTAATAAAATTCAATAAGTTTCTTTACTTCAATCTGAAAAAATGTTTCTTTCTTCTTGTCTTTAAGGACGATTATAGAGAAAAGAAGTTGCCTTGAATTTTCAAAGGTTACTTCTTTTTCAGAACTATTTTAAAGTTGATGACTTTAAGTGAAAAATTGTTAGAGAAACAAACTTAATTTTAAAGCTTAAATTATTTTCTGAAGATTAAAAAAGCATTTGTTAAAAGTGTTGACATTATTTTAACATTAGCACTTTAATTTTTTTTATTTCAACTTGTGATTGAAATCACCTAATAAATTTTCAACGTTTAATTTATCAACATGTTTGCTGTCTTTCAATTAACAGTTTTATTATAAAGTAATTGTTAAAAGTTTTATTATAACTATTAACATCTGCTTAAAGAATAAAATTCCTCCCTCAAATTGGATTCTGAAATAAAAAAGGAAGAGATATCGCCCAAGAGACGAAAACACACAAATGCAAAATCAAGTGAATGGCTCTCCTTTCCAAACACCCGAAGAAAAAAAAATGAATCTGCATGTATTCAATTTTGATGAGAAAAATAAAATTTACCTTATACAGTTGTGTGTGTGTGTTCATTCTAACATAATCATAAACTCGTGTTCATGACTCCTACAGTGATGACATATGATTCTAATCATATGACTCATAAACCAGTTTTGTTTAATTGATAGTGGTGTATATACAAAGAGAGAGAAAGTTCGAGACTTACCATTTCCATCATGAAGCGCTCAAGTTATATTAGGTGAAAACATTGCGAAAAATTTGTCGAATTGAGTGACAGATTTATAATGAAACATCGCTTTCACAAACACTCACATGATACACTAACTGTTTAATTATAAGATAACCACTTATGTCGTCATTTTACATTCCGAAACATCGATTACATTCTGAAACACTCACTAATTTTCAAGACACACAATTTTTTCTTCTGACGTCTATCAATAAAATATTTGAGCAACTGTACTAAAAATCTCTTAGGTTTGATTAAATTAATAAAATTTACCGAAATGAAACTCGAATTTCTCACAGTTTTTGAGAATAATAAAATGTCAAACGGAAATTTTTCCGTCTGACTTTAAAAGAAACACTCACATCACTGTATTATACTTAACAATATCACAACGGTAGTACTATCTAATCTGAACATAACACTTAAGGCAGGCTATCTTTACAATAAAAGACTTATTATCTGGCAGTAAACATTACAAAGCAGAAAGAAAGAAATAGAACTTTAGATTTCCCTACTAGGAATTAATTTTTTCTAAAATAATAAGTCATCATAGGAATTTATTTTCTGAAATAATATTTTTTTTTCTTTAGAAAAACAAATTGTGTGTGCATATTCCAGTAATAAGACGTAAAGTCCTGGAAAAATTTGAGCGAAAGTGTTGCATTTTCGCTCAATAATCAAACTTGACGCAGTAGAAGAAAACTAACTACAGTTTTGAAATCAGCATGCCTATTTAACTCTGAAACGGCTCAAAAATCGCACAACAGAAATAATATTGTACAATATTTTTCCCAATATTGAAACAGTGTAAAACGTAAGACTTTTTCAATACTGTACAATGTTTTTTTTAATAATATATGATAATGTCATATAATACTGTATATTATTATACCATATTAAATAATATTGTACTATACTGAATAATATTGAACAATATACTGAATATTTCAAAAATATATTTTAGAAGCACGGAAAAATATTAATCACTTAATTCCTAATTGCTGAATTTATGGGTAACACTTAGTGATTTTTTTGAACACCTCTACTTGCTGCGAGCTTTGAAAACGGGAGCTTTTGTTTACCAAACCGGCACCTTACCACTGAACCAGCTAGACTTACATCGGTTGATTGATTGATTGATTGGAGTTTAATGGCGCAAAAGCCAGGTCTGACCATTCTGCGCCAAACACAAGGTAGGGAATAAAGATTTAATTTTAAAATAAACTTTAAATAGGCAAACAAACGCAATAAAAACAAGAAAAACCAGAAGACACTAATCAAACAAGATGAAAAAGACCAATATCAGTGAGAAAGTAAAATAATTTAAAACTCGGAGCATCACCCAGCAAGTCTGTCAAATCAGAACTCGGATTGTTAAAATATTTAATTCTAAAATTACTATAATTGGGACATTCACTAAATATATGTTTTATGGATAAAATAGTGTCACATGAAGCGCACTTCGGCGGTGGTTCGCCCTTTAGCAGGTGATTATGTGTGACCAATTCTAAGTCTCGTTAATTTAACAGCTATGTTTCGGTGAAAATTAGTGTGTTTAAAACCCTTAATGGACGGTTGTATGCAATGCAGTTTATTGTGCACCTGACTGTCCCATTGGCCTTGCCATTTCTTATGAATGAAAGACTTTATAGTCTGATTTACATCGTTGAGAGGAACGGAAAAGTACCTACGAAGCGGTTTTTACGGATGGCTCCAAAACAGTGAACCATGTTGGTTTTGCCGTTGTTTTTAATCATTTAACAATTGCAGAAAAGTTGCACAATTACTGTTCTGTTTTTACTGCTGAAATTTACGCTATTCTTAAGGCTTTACATACCATAGAATTGCAAGATATCAAAAAATGGATTATATATACAGATTCGAAAAGCTCTGTAGAAGCACTTTTGTATTCGTCAAGGGATAGCCACCCATTTGTTATTCAGTGTATTAAACTTATTTATATTTTAAAAACAAATGGCCATGATATAAATTTTTGCTGGATACCAGGACATGTAGGCATAAGAGGGAATGAGCAAGTGGACAGGGCTGCGAAGACATCTGTCATTAAGACTTACATCGGAGAGTGTAAATGATGATAATAAATGTAGTTACAGAGTTTGGATCTCTACGAAATTTCATGTTCATTCATAATTAATCTGAATAGTTTTCTTAATTAAATTATCTTATCGTTACAACTTCGAGTTTATAATTACAGTATTGATTGAAAATCAAATACAAGATTCGCAACAATAAATCATGTGCATACTTTTACGATGAGAATAATACTCAATTTTTTTTCAATAGATAGTCTATACGAGAGATCTGTTTTATGGTTAACTTCATTAGCTGAATCCGCCCCGCCTTTTACATACAGTAACACAAAATGATTGTGTAAACATTATTATTCAAATGAACATTTTGTAAAATATTTTTTGGACATAAATGATTCAACATAGATTAATATAGAGTTACGGTATTATCATGCTGCCATCTGTCGACGGTAAGAATAATTTCACCTTAAAATATTAAACAATGCTGACGAATGTAGAAATCAAAATATTGCATTGTATAGTATGATATAATATTCAGCATCTTAAAGAATAACTGTTCCAGTGGTATTTTTTGTAATAAAACCTCCACTCAGGTGATATCCTGAAAAGAACAGTTGGGTCGAGAAAGCTAGCTAGTTTGCAACACTTTTTTAGAATTCTGTTGCCTATGAGATGCACATGGTGTCCGATAATTTTGCCCCAAGCCCTCCTTCTGTCACCAATCAGCCGCCACTGGAACGTAGAATACAAAATTCTTTGGCTAGGATTACTTTTGATTATTTTCCAATTGATTTCAGAATATTAATTATTCAAAATATTGTTGAAAAAATGTGACCTGGACATTAATGGTTTAATTAGATACAGACGAGATATGAAATAAAGTTAACACAATTTACTAGTGCTCGAATTGTCCCCCTAGGCGACATGAGGACTCATCGTGCTTTACCTTCAAAACGACATGTGATGCAGGTATATTCAAACAATTTAGACAGGGAATTTACGAGACATTTGCGACTCGTTTGGTTATAATAAAGTAATTGCTTACTCTTTTAAGGACACTTTGACAAAGAAGTATAACTAGCTAATTAGATATAGGAAGGCAAAGGGTTAAGAATGTTAATGAAGGCAGAAACGAATGTAGTTTATTGCACAATTCGAATGGATACTCTTGATAATAAAGTATTACATTCGTGTGACGTCTAGTCACGAGAAATGTAATCAACAGTTCATTGCGGGATTGTCACACTATGCCATGATGCCACAGCACAGTGTGACAACCTGCAGTGATCAGGAAAATTAAATACAATGTTCTGGAAGGAAGGCTGACGACAATTTTATGATAAACTTCAAAACCATTATGAGATAGTCATAAAAAGCAACTATGAAATACTTAAAGCAAAGCCAACCATGCTCGGAAGCTTTTTCATGCTTGCTCTAATAATTTAAACCAATGCATGGACAGCGTCCATTGGGCACTAACTGAGTAGGAGCAAGTATGAGCGATGTGCACTTGCCAATGGTATAAAATATCAAGATAAATCGAAGAGCTTGGAAGAACATTATGCATATAGTAAAAACTGTATGTGAATATTCAAGTTATCGACTGAAACAAACTTCTGAAGCTGTGTTTGAGTTCGGGAAGACAGAGATACAAATAGAAGCATTCAATGGGCTCATTTGGAAATCAACTAGTGGTCATCGGATGTGGACCCATTTTCAAAACTTCATAAAAAACAAACTTAATACACACTCGGTTTTTGTTCTAGAAAAATAAGAAACGCGTTTTAAAAAAGGTCCCCAGATAGGTAATGCTCCGTTATGATGGTCTAGGGGGTCTTAA
>BGPR01041745.1:0-13518 GCA_013235015.1 Araneus ventricosus | reverse complement strand
TCGACCAGATTAAAAAACCAATTTCTTCACTTTTCAAATTATCCCCTCAGAAAGTCAAGGTCCACATTACTAATTTTAAATATGTGTCATTTTGTAGTCACACTAGATGGCCTTCTATAATACTTGCTGTTTATGACTTTGTATGGAAATCAATTGTTTTTGTTTTGTCCGTTCTAATAAGGGTTATATGATTAGATCTCTCATTTTATTTCAGAACAGAAGTCTGACATTAAAATCTTTTTAATGCCAGAGTGAATCTGTATTCTTGAGATAATTAAGAATAGAAATTGACAGACTTAATTTTTTAAAAAATGATTTAGAAAGAACAAAAGAACAGTTCCGTTATCAGATACACTATTTCGAAATTACTAACAAAGTTGACAATCAACAGATGTACTTACATGCTCTATGGATGAGAAGAGGTTGCAGATTTCTGGCGTTACTGCTGAAAATTAGAGTGAACTCGACGATTTGGATTCTATAGATCAGACCAGTAACCGTCCGTGGAGACTAGAAGATGAATGAATATCAAAGTCAGAATACAAGAAGGAAAAGCTATTCTTTTTGGAAAGGAAGATTTAAAGTTCATAAACCTTTGAACACAGGAAATCCTGGAGCATTTTGACTCTAGAACTTCACAGTCAGGCTGTTCAGAGAGCAAGGCCATTGACGATACTGGTGCCAAAGCAGATTACGCTCTGCACGGAGATTCCATGAGGTGAGCGGCTTGATGGAATCAGTTTGAGATGTACTATTCACTAAATAGGAATTTAGTAAGACTGAAGAATTTACATACCTGGAATCTTATCTTAGTATTTATTTATTTCTATATCTGGATTTATGTTCTAAGTGTCAGAGTGCAGTTTCCTCCTGTTGAGAATGACTCAAAGTCGCTTTGGAAGGACGATTATTTGTTGTTCATATGGATAATAGGTATTTATCTAGTGAACTTTTCAGAACTTATATCAAATGTTATTTAAAGCATTGGAAACTTTTTGATGATATGAGAGATCAGATCACGTAGCTTAGAGATCAGATGATGTTGTCATCATCCGGAAGCTATGCGAACTTACTTTGCTCCAATAATTTTTTGTAGAAATTCTAGAAAATGGTACATGAATTCAATCCAATCGAAAAGAACAATCAATATTTGATATTGCGAGCCACATTAAGTTGCAAGAAGAATCAGATTGTACTGTGCGGAATCTAGCCATAGAACTATTCAAAACACTTTCAGCGAGAACGTGCAAAACGGTCGACCTATGGATACTCTTGCAGAAGTTGCAAGAGTAAAATCTCATCATACTTGTGATGATTTATAGTCCATTTTTTTTAGCAAAATCATGGAAAATTTAAATGTGAAGATAGGAGTCTAGAAAAAAGAA
Organism: Araneus ventricosus; assembly: GCA_013235015.1. NCBI lineage: Eukaryota > Metazoa > Arthropoda > Arachnida > Araneae > Araneidae > Araneus > Araneus ventricosus. Next base: position 12,133 of record BGPR01041745.1, on the reverse strand, counting down.
TTCCTAAGCAACGAATGGGCGATAGTTCTTGTAGTTTTGGACCAACGACATTTAAGTTTTTTTATTTCAGAATGGCGATCTTTCTTATGAAGATATCGTGAGGAAACCATCACGATCCATTTGTTTAAAACCAGAAATGCCTATTCATGCAAGTCTCGACAAGAAGAATCGCCGATATTTCTCAAAATTCTATCTGCAACGGATCTGATTCATCGTCACTGTCTGACCGTTGGAGAATGTAAAGAAGAATATTTTCAGATTCTTTTCGATGGAGGAAGTCAAGTTTCATCTGTCAGAGAGATATTTCTAAGTAGGCTTAATAAAGGCTAATCTAATTTCAATATTCAGCACATTCTCAGGAAAATGAACGTGGCATAGCAGGATAGAACTATCGTTGCAGAATAAGAGTCCTGATGAAATTGCCTTGCTGACGTCATCAAGGCTCAGTAGCAACTGCAGAATTAAACCACCGGATAAAATAAAAATCGCTCAAGGCGGAATCTCACTGGAACTCATCCAGCGCCGATCAAGAATCATTTCTGTTCTAAGCTAGTGCTGACTTTTATGGAAAATAGCAAAGAAGAAATAAAAGAATAAGAAACGCCTTTGCATTGATTCAATATTCGTTGTGTATTCAAGTCCCTTTAGTTAAGATTGGAGGTCTATTTTGTACTCTATTATTGGTGAAGAAAAGTACAACCAGACACTAGAATCATTTTGGAATATTGGATTCTTTGAGTGTAAATAGTCCAGTAGCGATTAGAAATGAAGAGGCTTTGAGGTTATTTGAGAATTCAATTCAGCAGAATGGCGATCATTATGAAATAAGACTTCCTGGATTAGAATGTAATGTGCACGACAATTGAGAGCAGAAGGATTCAAATCTAATGCAGAAGTTTCTTTCAGACAGTTTTTACAAGGAATATAAACAGATATAAATGATCAAATCAAAGATGGCATTATAGAAAGTTGATCTAATGCAACTCGAGGAAGAGATTTATATACCACCTCACCTTGCTTAGAAAGAATCCACGATTCTACGAAGTTGCGTGTGAGTGTATAGTGCTTTAAAGGATAAAATGAAATCGTTAAGACAGTTTCTTTAAGTCCAGAACCTTGTTCCTAAGACTTTAAAGTCTTGTGGAATTTAGACTGCATCAGATTTCTTTGCAGACATCAAAAGGCATTCTTCAAATATCAGTTTCCTGTGGAGATCGGGATGCTTTGATTTTCTGGATTCACGACGATTCAATTTATCAGATCCAAAGTTCAGATCCCAGAATGTGCATGTGATGTTCAGGCTAAATCAGTCCTTTTCTTCTCATTGCCTGTATAAAAATCATTTGAGAAAATTTAAAGGTAGATATCCGAAAACTGGCAGACTTGGAATGATTTGCATGATGGCTTTGGTCAAGATATGTGGAAGCTATTAGAGTCACTTTGACTGAATGCCATCATGAAAAGAGCTATTTCAACTGTAAAATGATTCAGACTCTCACTGTTCTGAGAAAGAATGAAACAGACACATGATTCACCATGTGCGTTCTCATCAAAGGTGTTGAGGACTAGAATGATTCTCAGGATGTTTTCTTTGAGTGCAGATTCATTGAGCTTTATTCTAGGAGAAACGAACAAACAAAACTTGTGTTCTGAAAGCTGTCCAATTTTTATTTATATTGCTCCTGATTCGAGGCGAAATTTTTCCAGACTTGTGCTTACTGGTATTTTAGACGAAGATTTCATTGATCCAATCCAAATGGTCTATAGCGCATAAACAATTGATGATGCAAAATTCAAATACCACGTTGATATTTCTGCACTGATGCTGAGCATCTCACGAGTGAGGTGCATTGTTTTTCAACGATGGTTCCTTTAGATCTTATGTTGTCTGTGTATCTCAAATTTTCCCATTTTGGATGACACAAAACCGCATTTGTATCTCCAACAATGCTCCTTAAAATTTACTTGCAAGATCTTGAACTCATGGCTCTACTTAGGTGCCAGATTAATTAGATATTCAAGACATTTTTCCAACGCATAAGTCTCATGTGACGACAAAAAATTGTAAAGCTGGTATCGTGGTTAAAGAATCCTCGAGATGAGAAGACCTTTGTGCAGAATCAGTCGGCAAGGAATTCAAGAAAAAGCACTCCTGAAGTTAATATGAATCTGCCTGGTTTGCCAGAATCCTGATGACAAGGAATAACTAAAGTCTAGTTTTTAAAATATTGAGAGACTGATCCAGTTGCATTTTCCTGGCCCTACCATGTAATTCAACAAGATACATCTGCAACTAAGTATATCATAAATCGACAATTCTCCTGATCATTAGAGTATATTGGAGTAGAAGCTGTATTACTCTTGCTACTAGTGCAGAGAGTATTGAACCAGTGCCACATATCAAAAAATTCAACCATGCATATAATGTATACGTTCCATAGGGTTAGATTTGAAAGCAAAGAATCTGGAAGAAAAACTGTACGTATTTATCAGCCGGAGATTTTTCTAGTGCTACTGGGTTATGGAGGATGAGTAACTCAAAATTTCCAGTTAGTTTTCTGGCTAAAATTAATTATATCAAATGTAATAAAATTAGGACATAGAGATTCTGATTGTGAAGTGTCTAATCCTAAATTGGTGAGAAAGAGGTTTATTAAGGTGTAGTAGATGGAACAAATCTTGCTGGAAGTAGACGAGTGAACCCTACCTTCCCATAATAGTTGGCCATACCTGTCTTATTGTTTTGATCTGACTTAGAGGTTCTTCATATTGATGTTAATAAAACTTGATTCAGAAGCCAGGCCAAGTCTGGATTTTAGAGCTGCATTTCATAAAGATAATGTTATTTTATAAAAATTTAACGTTATCCGTGAAATTTTAGCTCCCTTCTCCTAGTGTATAAATCTTTAGCCCTTTGAGGTAGTGGAATTAAATTTTCTTTGGACCGTAATTTTTAAAAGATAAAATAAAGTGTATATTGCTTTATTTACTTATGCTGTACTCTAAGTACCGACTGAAATTCAACTAACTTCTTTTAAGTACAGAGTATTTTATTCAGAACTTTCTTGATTTATCGCGTCTTAGATCTCAAAGATTAAAATATTCTGATATTGCAGAAATATTTAAAGAAGACTTAACTAAAGAATTGAGAATATTTTATTTAAATTGCCAAGAATAGAAAATGTTTCTAGATTTAATACAAAATAGTAGGCAGCTGTGGAAGTTTATTTTGTAGAAAGGTGCTCCCTGGTAGAGAGGGAGTTTAGAAAATTAATGCAGATCTGTGAAACTTGTATGTTTAGAATAAATCCTTTGGTTGCTAAAGTAGCCCAGCCATACCCGTAATTTAGAGTTGAGTAAGTCAATTGTCCGCCCAAATTCCTTATTTTAGCTATAGCAATGGAAATGAGATGATTCCTCCTATATAATCCATTTCTTAACTGCTTGTCTAATTAGCTGTTTTAACTTGCAAAATGCTGTTAATGTTAAAATGCAGTCTGATTGAAATTAGAACATGGGTGTTATTGTAGACCATTTCTGGAAAGAGTTCATACGAGTATCTTTTTGATTTCAAAGTCTAGTATATTTTCTAAGGCCTAAAATTCTGGACAATTTAAAATCAGCTGATGTGGCTACAATTAAAGGATAAATAATACAAAGATGTAATTTAGAGTTAGAGTTGAATTAAGACTTTGCTTTGCCTGGAAGACTTTAAGAACGTTTTGTGATCAACTAGTAAATTTTGTGGTGCTTAGGTGGCCAGTTTAAGTTGTATAATTTAGAATTCAAAAGGATTAGGTGCAGTGCATCCGGATGCATCAGCAGATATTAAAATATCTCGATGGCGTGTTCCGTGATCAGCAAATTGGTGGCCCCAAGTCTTCCTGTTTATGAACTCTGTATATGCCGAGAATCAGGTATAGCCAAGCGTGTTGTTTCCTTCCGTATCAGCAGCAAATTATGTAGATCTCTCAAAGCCTTATTTTCGCAGCAGAATCGATTGAGAATCTTTTTACTAATCAACGCTTTGCGCAAAATAATCGGACGACATTTTAGCTGCCGTAAATTCAGACCTTACAATATTACAGTCTGCCAGACAGGCACTGCACCAAATAATTGTTTACATTATATTTGTATTTTGTTCAAAATTCAACATGATTATACGGTAACATACTGAGGATCAGAACATTATTTGTATTACCTGATGCAGAGCTGGTGCGTACTTGCATCAAAGTATTTTTGTTCATGCATATCAGAATGAATGATTTACAGCGTTGCGACAGATGCTAGGAGGTGAAGCTGCCTTATAGAAAACTCCATGACCTTTACCAAGCACCACGAGTTCTTGTCTCATGAACTTTTATTATTTGCCACCAGATGAAGTGATTCCGTTTCAGCGGGTAAAGATATCAGAGAGGATAAGAATGTTTATTACTATTTCAAATAAATTATTGGTTATTCTGATTTTAGGTAGGTTCTATGGATCTGCACCTATTGCAAAATAATTCCTCGCTTGGCCACGACTTCCAGAAGGAATTTCTTGCAGGATCTTTACATCAAATTAAATTTCGGACCACCCCAAAGCCACATTGAAAGTTTATGTATATATATATATGTACTTGCTTTTTCCATGCTATCTTGAGGACACGATAGCTGGAGTAATATATATATATATATATATAGGTAATATATATATACCTTTAACTTGCTTTTTTTACATATTATATTGTAGAAGGCGATAACTGGAGTGTTGATTCAATTTTAGCCAGTACAGGGATATATTTGCCAAGGATACGTTAAAATCTCAGTCGATTCGCCAGATGGGCTATCGGCTCAAGTGGATGGGAAATGTGAGAAGTGGGGAATTTTCATTTCTCTATAAGTCTTTACAAATTGAAAATGAAAGAAGTTCAAATTCAGGCAGATTATCGCCTTATCACAAACAGATTTTTTTGTATTTACACTTTTTTGATAACAGATAGAGTTATAGGAAGCTGAAAGTGGTTACCCACCCTTCCCTCACCCTGGCAAGTACGTTTTCCTATGCATGGCTTGCCTTGGCGGAAATCTCTAAATGTTTGCAGTCTCTTACCTGCTTTCATTTTGCTTAAACCAATGCCCATAGAGAATGAAGGCAAGGTATTCACTCCTTAATATTATTAGTATATAGCCTTTGGCCCTCTTATTTTGTAACCACGATAACTAGAGTAATTTTGATTAAATTTTGGCAGCATTGAATATTTATGAGACAGTGAAAATCAGCCAGAGGATCACCAGATGAAATTGTAACTCAAAGAAATTGGAAATGGTGAGGACTGAAAGAATATTCCATAATTCCTTACGATTCAGATGAAGAAGTTAAAATTAATGAATTATAACATATCATAAAATAAATTTTCATTTTCTTTTATTTCAGCTGACACTTAGGAGTTCTGTTGAAATTGATTTTCCCATATATTTTATTTAAAATTTTAAGTTTTCCTATTCCGTATTTATGGTGATAATGTTTGATCTTAGCTGCTTTTCGTTTTTAAAACTCCAATGCTTACTGAGACAAGAACTGAGAATGTTCAACACTAATGTTCAGGAAGTATACCACTTAAACGCTTTTATTGTATTATTTTGCAACACGATAACTAAGTATTTGATTAGTTTCTTTGTGACGAATTATATTGTAAGATGGTGAATCAGCCGATTCTGGTGGACTAGACTATTAAACTCGAGGTGAAATAGTGGGGACTAGTTTCTTCTTCCCTGTTCCTTGATTCAGAGATAAGAAAAATTCAATTCAGTTCTGTGCGCCCATCAAGATAACTTTGTATTCGAGCTTTTTTGACCATACAGAATTTCTTGGAAGAGTGCAGGCTAAAATAGCTTTTTTAGATCCTCTCAGCCCATCAGGCACCCCATCTGTGGGATGGGGTGAAAAAATTTTCTAGTTCAGGCAGGTCCTGCGTGTGAACAAAGCACATATAAAATTTTTATGCCTCAAATTCCTCAGAGTTCAGTCTGAAACGTGTTCATTACCCCCCCTCTTCGTTATCCACTTCTCATGACTTTGAATGAGATGAAAGAAAGATTTCAATTCAGTGTTCTCACTTCCATATCCTTTCATTCTTTTTTATATTAAGTTTTTGACGTAAAGAGTGTTTAAGAAGTGCTGGGGTTTCCATATTGCAATTCTTGCTTTTAAGTACCTTGGCAATTCAATTTATGATAAATTCAATTTAGTCAATTTATACTAATATCTTTGTTCAGATTTTATTAATTAACTGCTAATTCCAATTACCGGCTTTTATCACGTTCAGATATTTTCTTGTTTCATCTTACAGTAGGAAATTCATTATAATCTTATAACCCTAATTCTTTTAAATCTAGGCAGCTTTTCGAACAAGGTAGAATATCAAATTCAGACAGAACAGTCCCACAAACATGTTTTCTTTATTGCGTATTTCTTGTTTTGTAGGTGCCCCAGATTTTGTTAACAATTACAAGAATCAGTAGATTTTCAATAAAATATTTTTGGGAGCAATTCAATTCTTCATGTTATTCATTAGTTCAAGGCGTGAAATAGAATGGCCAGCAATTCAAAATCTGGAACAAATCGTCTCCTTTAAATTTTCCTTTCCAGCATTCTTTATTCCCGAGCGATTCATCATTATTGTTTTCTCATTAAGAATGTTGTTACGGGTTCAATTTAATTCATTTGAAAGAAAAATAAGCCAAGATGAGAGAACAATTTGGAAATGAAGACTATCACTTTGAGCATGCCTTGATTTTGAGCTGGTTTGATTAATCAATACATTTTTGACGTCATTGATACTAATCGGATGAACCACAATTTAAATTATTAATTCTATCTAAAATAGGGGTGTTCATAATTAACAATACATTAAGGAACTGGAGAAGAGCTCGATCGGACCGGTGCTGTTATGGCGTATTCCCTGCTTGGTTCTTCTTTGTCGAATTCCTGCGATCCTGTATCGTCATAGATGTCGGTATTGTGCTGCGATCTACATTCCTCTGGTCGAACTTGGAGTTTCTCATTTCATCCAGCGACACAACTTTCGTGACGTTTGAGACTTCGCCGTTTTCCTGTGCCTAGGTTTGGACTTGGCCAAATTATGGACCCTGGATTTTGCTGTTCCATCTTTTTGGTTCTTTTAGACGTAACGAATTTCGCGCGCTAGTTTTAGTGCAGTGACTTTTTTTTCTTTTCTGCTTGAGTGAACTTTGCTTCAAGATTTTTGTGTGACAAGTGCCTTGCATTGGACTATTTCAAAGCTGTGTATACCCAGCGGATATCATGACAGACATTAGTGCTCCTGAGTCCTGCGGCAAAGGGGTGAGTACCAGCCTTTCCTGGCATGCCTCTATTCAATCTGAGTGCCTAAACCAGCAGAACTTAGTTACGATTGATGAGCTTAGAAACTACATTAATAGTCTTTTAAATGTGAGTACAATTGAGGAATGTAACAATAATATTGCCATTCTTGAAAATTACTACCTGTCTTTAGACAAAGAAATTAATCTCAAAAAGGCTAATGCTGTTGCGTTTAATTTATTCAAACTGGCCAATCTAAAAAGTGACCTTATATTGCAAAAATTTCTTAATAACCCCCCCTCCCGGATTCAATACATCAGATAATAGTGGATCCGATAGTGACAGCTCATCAACTGAATTTTCAAATGCTGAGAAATCAAAAAAACGCACCAAAAAATCTTCACCAACTTCAGAAAAATCGGTGTCTAAGAAATCGAAGAAAGCTGAAGAAGTTCCATTTGTTTCAAACCCTTATCAACCCATTGCTCCCGAAGATTATGAACCTGATATGGAGCTCTCCAATGAGGAAGAGCAATATAAAGAGAACTATCCCGAATTTCCCAATCTCACAAGCGTTATGCCTCCCAGTGCTAGCGAACAACCTCTTAGTACTGATCCCATCCAAAGACAACAGCCACCTCAACCTAAGAAAAAATATGTACCGCCAATAATTATCGATGACCCGTCAAACACGGCTCAACTCATAAAGTCTTTTAATGAGCTCACCGATTCTAAAGTTGAAGGCAAACTTCTCTCCAACAATAGACTCAAAGTTTCCCAACTTCTGCTGAAGCCCACCGCACCATCCAGAAAGAAATTACCAAAATGAATCTTAAATCTCACACCTTTGAAATGGAGGATGAACGCCAACTTAAGGTCGTAATTCGAGGCCTCCATGAAGATTATGCCCCTGAGGATATAATTGAATATTTACAAAGTCTCAAATTCAAGCCAATTCAATGCCACCTTCTCCGCCATAGACAAACGAAGACAAATAACCCGCTCTATCTGGTCACTCTCCCGAAAACTAACGACAGCAAGGCTATTTTCCACCTTCAAAATATCGGTTACATGAGAGTGACATTTGAACCACTTAAAAGGAAAACCACCCCGGCGCAGTGCTATAGATGTCAGGAATTTTTCCACCATAGTCGCTTTTGTCAACGTGATCCTAGATACCTGAAATGTGCAGAAAAACATCTAACAAAAGACTGTACCAAACCTAGTGACACTCCTGCCAAATGCTGTTTATGTAACGGTTCTCACACCGCCAATTTTACGGGGTGTCCCCAAAACCCTCTCAATAAAAAGAAATAGCAAAACCCTCCTGAACCAAAGAGAACCTTTAACCCTCCTCCAGCCAATGCTTGGACCAACCCAGCAGCACTTCCAGCCATCAAGACGCCAAGACAAATTCCTCCAACTCAATCCAGCACCACCAGTCCTCTAACTACCTCAACGTTCCAAGATCACAACCAAACGCAAGCCACCAATTCCTCTCCTAATAATAGTCAAATCTTTAGCCAAATCTCACAATTAATGAACACCTTCCTTGCTCAATTAGCCGTAGTGCTCCAAACTCCATATTCCAACCGGAACATTCAACAATAGTTCTTGCAATAATCTTCAAATTGTCAGCTGGAATGCTGGGGGAATTAAAGGCAAATTCAGAGAGTTGAAGTACTTTATTGATGAAAAGCAGCCTGACATTGTAGCATTGCAGGAGACCCACCTTAATCCCGGAGTCAAACTCACTATACCTAACTATACTACTTATAGAAACGACAGACTGACGCATAGGGGTGGCGGCACAGCACTCCTGATCAAAAACTCAATTAACCATCATCCTACTCCTGTCTTCACAAGCACCTTTGAGAACACCTCAGTTTCCATTGACCTTCCAAACAACAATAGATTCACTATCTCCAGCATCTATCGTCCCCCCCATGGGAGGATTGACACCCAAGATTTGAATAACGTCTTCAACCTCTCTCTCAAAGGCATTGCAGTTGGGGATTTTAATGCCAAGCATCCAGCAAGGAGTCAAGGTCGATCAAACAGCAATGGTTCAATCATTCATAATCACATTGCTAACAACAACCTTGTTCTGCTTGCGCCTCTGGAGCCCACCCATTTTCCATATCACCATCCCTCTAGCAGCACCCTGGACTTCGGTATTATGAAGAATTTCTCAACGGGCAATGCAACATCCATAAATGACCTTTCCAGCGACCACAACCCGGTGGCCTTTGATATCAATATTAACTCAAACCTGTCCTCCAGCTCCAAAAACATTAACATTACTAACTGGAAGACCTTCTGCGAATTAATCCATAATAGCCTTCCTGGCAACCCGAAAATGGACACAGAAGCCGAAATCGATGAAGCAATCCAAAAATTCACCTGCTGCATCACATCTGCAATAAACCTCTCCACCAGAACCAAAGTTATCAGCGGGCCATTCAGACAACTCCCCAAAGAAATTCTCACAAAAATTAAAATCAAAAATAGACTCAGAAAACTCTACCAAATTACTTTCTTCCCACCATACAAAAGAAAAGCCTACAAATTGCAAAAAGAAATCCAAAAGGACATTGAAACATATGACAATAATAGATGGAAGGAAACAATTATGGACATCAACCCTGAAGACAACACCCTCTACGAAATGAACCGAAAATCAAAAAAGTTTATCCCCACTCCTCCTATTCTTGACACTGACGGGATCAAGTATACCGCTCTTGGAAAAGCCAACTCCTTCAGATATAGCCTAGAAAACTCTTTTCAAGAAAATCCCGAACCGTACTGCAACCTCCATATCAACGAAGTTAATAATTCGATCAACAGTTACTTCAATAATCTTGCATCATCTTCCACTCCAGACCTCATCTCCTCTCAAGAAGTAATTAACCTGATTAAAAAGATCAACCCTCGAAAGGCAACAGGTCCCGATGGTGTCCCCAACAAAGCCATTAGAATGCTCACACTCAATGCTGTTACTCACCTTACAAAAATTTTCAATAAATGCCTTATCTTACAACACTTCCCGGATGCCTGGAAAATTGCTCATGTGCTTATGTTCCCTAAGCCAAACCAAAACCGCAAACACCCTGGTTCCTATAGACCAATCAGTCTTCTTAGCAACATAGGCAAACTCTATGAAAAAATTCTTCTCAAAAGGCTAAACGATCACTGCTATTCCAACAACATTATTCCTGACGAGCAGTTTGGCTTTAGGGACAAGCACAGCTGCACCCACCAACTACTCCGAGTCACAAACAAAATTGTTGAGGGCTTCAACATAAAACACTTCACAGGAGGAGTTTTCTTAGATGTCAGTAAGGCTTTTGACCGAATGTGGCATAACGGTCTCATTTTCAAACTAATCAATTACCAATTCCCGGACTATCTCATCAAAATTATTCAGCGATTCCTTTCAAACAGAAAATTTCAAGTCAAAATCAATCAAGTCCTTTCCTCAGTTGGCAACATCCAAGCAGGAACACCTCAAGGCAGTTCTCTCAGCCCCACCCTCTACAATATTTTCAACTCTGACTTCCCTCGCAACGACAAAGTCCTTAACTGCCTCTTTGCCGATGACTCAGCCATCCTCACACAGGGTAACAATACCAGATTCATTATTAAAACGCTCCAATTCCAACTAGAATACATTGAATACTGGTGCACCAAGTGGAGAGTGGCCATCAATACTGACAAAACAAATGCAATTCTTTTTCGAAAAGGTCACTCCAGGAAAGTACTAAAGACTCTCTCATTCATGGAAGAAGATTTACCCTGGGAAAATCAAGTCAAATATCTTGGACTTATTCTTGATTCCAAACTCTCTTTCAGGCAACATGCTAAATATAACTCTAACAAATTTTGGAATAAAGTCCATATGATAATCCCTCTAATTGGAAGGCACTCTCCTCTCTCACTAAACAATAAAGTACTATTATTCAAACAAATACTCAGGCCAATTCTAACCTACTCTGCCCCTATCTGGTCTATCCCCGCAAAAACTCACAGAAGAAAAATCCAGATACTGCAAAATAAAATTCTCCGAATCATGACAAATGCTCCCTGGTTCGTGAGAAATGATGTCATCCACAAGGATCTCAAAATTGAGTTGATAGAAGATCACGTAAAGAATCTTTCTAGAAAATTCTTCAGTCAACTTCAAGACCACAAAAACCCTCTTATTAACGGACAAGTCGAATATGCTCATACGAACGGAAAATATCCCTACCCTTATTCTACAACCAAATGGTCACTCCCCATTAAACCTCCATAATTAGAAATAATTCCTCGGAACACACCCTCTAATAATTCGAAAACCTTTCATTGTTTTTATTTATTTTTTTTTAACCCTCACCTTTATCTACTTCTACTCATAAGAAACAGAGGCTTTCATAGCCATACTTCAGACGGCTAACTTAGCTTTTTTATTCAGGTTTTTTCCCTCACACTATTCAAAAGCACTCAGTCTGAGTAGAAGCGCATGTTTGTGCTGGTACTGAATTAGAGATGTACTATCAGTCAACAATACATTATCTCTAAGTGCTTTAAGTAGCAATAAAATAAACTTTATATTTGGATGCTTCTAAAATGCATTTTTGAAATATTCAGAATTTTTCATATTATTATACAATAATATTCTATACTTTTTAATATTATTCGGTATATTTTAACATAATTTAATATTCCATAATACTGTCGGGCATTATATATAATTACTCAATATGAGGAAAAACATTATTTTATATTTAAAAAGTCTTGCGTTTTACACTGTTTCAATATTAGGAAATA
>BGPR01041743.1:0-12633 GCA_013235015.1 Araneus ventricosus | reverse complement strand
CGTTGCTGACCGCGAAGGGCCCCAACTCTTATTCTCATTGTACTTTGTGAAGCTGGCCGCGAAAGGCCGCATCATTTGTTCTAATCGCTCCGTTGCTGACCGCGAAGGGCCCCAACTCTTATTCTCATTGTACTTTGTGAAGCTGGCCGCGAAGGGCCGCATCATTTGTTCTAATCGTGACGTTGCTGACCGCGAAGGTTCGCAACAATTAATATCTACGTGCTGTTCTATTCGTTGTTTTAGTATTTGTTCTGAATGTCATTATGTAAACAAACTGTCTTCTATGTTATCTTCTCTGGTACTCCATTCAAAAGAACCAACAACAAGGGGGAGAAGAAGGAAGATTAAGAACAAGCAAGTGTAGTGATTGTAGGGCCACGATCGCTACAATCACTACACTTGCTTGTTCTTAATCTTTATAAAAAACCTTGACAACATTGCTTTCTCTCTTGGCAGGATCGAAAATTTTCCCGCTTTTGCAGTCATTCTACTTGTTGCAGCATTAACGCGGTCGGAAACATTTTTGGCTAGTTATTTCATTGCGTTTTTATTAAATTATAGAAAGCATTGTAGTGGTCTTTGTGATTCTTACTGTCAGGTGAGTAAAGTTAAAGTGTTTTCACTCTCATAAGCCATGAGGTCACGAAGATACAAAATTTTCATGACTTCAGCCCCCCCTTCCCCCCCGACCAAAATCCTGGATTCGCCACAGGATCTAATAATATGACTCAGCAACTTTGTCGCAAAGATGTTACTCTGATTATTTAGAGAGTTGTCTGACTCACTCAGAAAAGATGACTCATGTCAGTGAGACAAATCTCGCGACATTTTCTATTAGTAGGGCATTAGACGATTTCGAAGAAAAATTGCATCTTCTGTGTTTCCTGACACCGACTGCGATATAAATCTGTCTGCGAGTGAGGACCACTCTTTTCTGTCTCTTTTTTTCCAGTCGTCTGCAAGGTATTCTAGCGGGAAATCTTGACTGCGAGATTTTTTCAGCAGGAGATTCCTCATCGGCGTGATGATCGAGGTAGGTCCCAGCTCTCTGAAGAAAAAAACTTATCTTCTTCTCTCGGCGCGAGACACTTTCTCATTCTTTCTCTCGCTTTTTGCCGGCTTCGTTCCTCGAAAAGAACTAAAACGACTTCTTTCTCAGGACCTTTAAATGATCTATTCGAAAGGCGGGATTATCCGCGTCGGGGACCACCTGCTAATAAAAGCTCTCAGTCTAGTAGTTCCTCATTCTAAATTGTCAACAGTATAATAGAATAAGTGCTTCTTATAGATGTGGTATTTAATACAACAGTAATATAAAAAAATTTAAAAGTAATTCTATTTAGGTCATGAGCTACATGTTTCGTCACTGACGGTATTTATTCATAATTTATATCTCTACAAATATCTTATATAAGAAATTTCTTCTCCCATATAAAATTAAAAAATTTCAATTTAATTAAATTTAATTAATGAATTAATATTTGAAAAAACTGTATTAACATCAAGTGTCATCCACTACAAGTTTAAAAAATGTATTTGAACTTGAGTGGATGAATAAAAAGTATCCTGCTAAATATCTTATATAAGAGAAATGTCTTCTCCCATATAAAACTAAAATTAATTAATTTAATTTAATTAATGAATTAATATTTGAAAAAACTGTATTAACATCAAGTGTCATCCACTACAAGTTTTAAAAAATGTATTTGAACTTGAGTGGATGAATAAAAAGTATTTTATTAACGATTGAAAATTTGAACAAGATATATAAATAAATATATATAGGGAGAGTGTGAACTAATAGTAGGAATTGAGAAAAAAAATACAGAGGAAGTAAAAAATAGTGATAACAATATACCTTTTGCGCCCAACGCAGCAGCATCCAATGATTGCAACAACAATATTGTCTATAATCAACTAACCAATTAAGATAGAATCAAACAGCAAAAGTAATGCTTCAATAAAAATTACAACACATTAAGATTAAACAAATAAAATGGAAGAGAACTCAAATGGCGAACTTTCTCAAAGTGCCACTCGCCATCGGAGTTCTAATATGGATAAATTTTCTGTCAAGGGATTGACTTAATAGTCAAATAATATTCCCTCTGTGGCCTGAATTTATCCAATAATTGAAATAATGTAGGAAAAAACCTTTCTTAAATAAAAAAAAAACTTCAGAAAGTCTTCTTAAACAAATCCAATAAAGAAATAGAAGATAAAATTAGCATTACTCTCTGCCAAATACCAGTAGAAACAACCCATCGAAGCAATTCAGAAAGAAAGGATATTAAGTTTATAAGCTAGCGAACCTAGCTCCATCTATTGAGAAAAATTCAAACCAAACTAACAGAAATCTAGAAGCTCTTCACAATCCTTTTTTAATTAATTTATTATAGTAAAAGAAATTACATGGGTAGCCGTTTTCTTTATAGATGACTAGAAAGAAAACTTTCTATATAGACTTTTATAGATGGGTGAACCTTTCCTTTATGGGCCGTTACAGTTACCTCTAAAATAATAGGTTTTAATCCCTGCACGGCCCGTGGGTTTAGATTTAGTTATATTAACCCCCGTTGAAGCAACATGAATACTATTTTGGGAAGGACCTCGTAGTTTTGAACTGCGGTCAGATGATGAGGATGACACCTGATCTAGGATCTCCCCACCCCACATTTTACAGTCTTCGTTGGTCAATCATATCATTAACAAAATGAGACTTTTTATTTCATAAATTTGCTCTTGATTCCAATTGTTTCTCTTGCATTCTATTATATTTGATGATTATCTGAACCAACAGGTTAAATAGAACAACTGAACGTATAACAGGACAATTCGTGTCTTGTTATTTGATATCTTTCATGTCTTCATCATAAAGTGATCAATTAAAAAAGATTTCCGTGTTTAGTTTGAAATTATTTATGTCCTGTTTTGAAGCAAGACGAGGCCGATTTAATAACGAGCAATAACGAGGATCTAGTAATTTTGACCGTGGTCAAACGACCGGACACACCAGTGTCAGGACATTTGACCCACGACGTCAGATTTAACGTTCACCCAGCTTATATACACGGCTTATCTTCAATGGAATTGAACTCCCCGAATCTGAGACCTCACCACTAAGCCAATGGTATTCCATCCCACCCGTGGCACAAATCTTTCTGTCCCCATATAATTTATGGATTGACTCTCATGTGCTACTGCATCATCCCTTGTGTGATGGTTGGATTTTAATAATAAACAAATGCAGTTGCAGCTTTAACAAATTATTTTCGCGTTTGATGACATGATTGGCATATTTCTAATTTAAAAAAACTGCAACCGTTATTAATACATTTTGTCAGGGAAACGAAGTACCGGATTGTTAGAATGTAAGTATCCCTGTTCAGACCATAGTAGAGAAAAAGCAGATGGCCATAAGAATGCCAATTCTCGATGGTATACGCTGTACTTAAGGTTTTAAACCAAATAAAATGAGATTGAGACATTATGGTAGATTTAATTTAAAAAACTGCAACCGTTATTGTGTACATTTTGGCAGGAAGCAATACTCGGATTGTTGGGAATGTAATATCTATTCAGACCATAGGAAAGAAAGCTAGATGGCCATGCGATAATTCTCGATGGTAACTTGCTATCCAAGGCTTATTAAACAAATAAAATAGTGAGACATGATTGGTAGATTTCTAATTTAAAACTGCAACCGTTATTAGTAACATTTTGGCAAGACAAAGTAGGCGGATTATTTAGAATGTAATTCCTAAATTTACAAACCACTAGTAGAAAAAAAAAAATACGGATGGCCATAGGGAATGCCAATTCTGATGGTATACGTTGTAATCTAAAGGCTTGTTAAACAAATAAAATGAGATTGAGACATGATTGGTAGATTTCTAATTTAAAAACTGCAACCGTTATTAGTACATTTTGCAGGAAACGAATTACCGGATTGTTAGAATGTAGTATCCCTGTTCATCTATAGTAGAGAAAAAAAGCAGATGGTATAGAATGTCAATTCTCGATGGTAATGACGTGATCCTAAGGCTTATTATTAAACCAAATAAAATGAGATTGAGACATGATTGGTAGATTTCTAATTTAAAAACTGCAACCGTTATTAGTAACTTTTTTTGGCAGGGAAACGAAGTACCGATTGTCTAGAATGTATATCCCTGTTCAGACCATATATGAGAGAAAAAAGCAGATGGCCATAAGAATGCCAATTCCGATGTATACGCTTATCACTAAGGACTTATTAAAACCAAATAAAATTAGATTGAGATATGATTGAGTAGATTTCTAATTTAAAAAACTGCAAACTGTTATTAATAATTTTCCGAGCAGGGAAACAGAAGATTACCGGATTGATTAGAATATAAGTATCCCTGTTCAGACCATAGCAGAGAAAAAAGGCAGATGGTCAATACAAGATGCCAATTCTCGATGGTCTACATTGTATCCTAGCTTATTAGAAACAAAATAAAAAAGATTGAAACATGATTGGTAGATTTCTAATTTAAAAACCTGCAACCAGTTATTAGTACATTTTGTCAGGAAACGAAATAATACCGGATTTTTAGAACATAAGTATCCTATCTAGACTACAGAGAAAAAAAGCATATTGGTCATCAGACTGCCAATTCTCTGATGTATACATTGTATCTAAGACTATTAAACAAATAAGAATGAGATTGAAAACATAATTGGTAGATTTCTAATTTAAAAAGCTTGCAACGTATTAGGTACATTTTGGCAGGGAAATGAAGTACGGATTAGTTAGAATAAGTATCCCTTTCAGACCATAGCAGAGAAAAAAGCAGATGGTCATCAAATCCAATTCTCGATGGTATACATTATTAAGGCTTATTAAACAAATAAATGAGATTGAAACATGATTGGTAGATTTCATTTAAAACTGCAACCGTTATTGTACATTTTGTCGGGAGACAGAAATGTCGATTGTTAGAATATACGTATCCCTGTTCAGACCACTAAGAGAAAAAAAAGCAGATGGATCATGGCCAATGCAATCTGATGGTATACATTGTATCCTAAGGCTTATTAAACAAATAAAATGAGTGTGGAAACATGATTGGTAGATTTCTAATTTAAAAACTGCAACTGCGTACTTGGTATTTTGTCAGGGGAAACGAAGTACGGATTGTTAGAATAGAAGTATCACTGTTCAGACCATAATAGAGGAAAAGCAGATGGTCATAAGAATGCTAATTCCGATGGTATACATGGTATCATGTTTGGAAAATAAGCGCATTGAAAAAGTTCAGAAGAAGACTATCTGGTAAAAATAGCGATTTTATACCTTTTGAATCGACATTCGACAAGATCACAGGAAGTTAAATGGACGTTAAAATAAAAGCTGGAGCCATAGTTAAATTAAATTAAATTTATTTTCTCATTTGCCACACTATAAAATATTTCTGGATTAACTAAGATTACATAAACTGACAAGTTAAACATTATTCAACTCATAGCTACGCAAGGCAGAATTCGTCCGACGTGTCCCAGCGAGGAGGAAAAACGATCAGCTTCTCACAAACAGTCAGAGACTTTGTTCATCACCTCCTTCCTGATAGGCTGAAAGAATCGCTGCGTGCCATCTCTTGAGGAGGGTGAGTTAAAATCCTATCGTGGCGTCATCTCTCGGTAAGAGGGCGAGATAAAAATGATTATCACAACCTTAGAAATCTCAACTTACTTCACCTTGAAGTGCATTAATTAAACTTGACGCTTGACTGTGTTATAATAATGTTGCTAGTGGATTTGTTTTTGCATTTGGGCAAGTAGCCATTTTGTAGACTATATTGCGCCAAATTATTGTAATTTGTCGTAAATTCTAAATTTGGAAAAAAGATTTCGACGTTCGATGAAATATTCAAACAAGATGAGTGAGGAACTCAATAATTGGTTGTGATTTCTTTCCTATATCAACAATTCGTAATTAATATGATTCACGACTATAATTGAATTCGATTGAACTTGTGTTCTGAGACTAATTCTACTATGTTTCCAAATTGTTTATTTTAGAACTTTTTTCGCCATTGTTCCGCAAAATGGATACAAAACGCCTGGGAGTGTTTATGCTTGATAGGATTTTTTTTCTACAGTGCTATTAATGGAAATACTTACTTCTCATCCACTCAGATAAGTGAAAAGAATTATTAAGTAACCAGCGTTGGCAGTGGTCTCTAAACTGTCTCGTATACTTTCGAAAAAGGTGCTGTTTCCCTCCGCGTGGATAAAAAAAATTCGAACCTATTGTATACCAGATCCAATGATATCAGAAATATTTAGAGTAAAAAATCAAATCTCGAAGAAGATGCGCTCCTATTAAATGAATACTCGATTTCTACTCTTTCTTGGCTCAAGGACAATCCTTCCGCGTGCAGTGGTGCTACCAAGTACGCATGCGCATGGAGAATCGGATGAAAAAAAAAGCGCCTAGCAGGAGCACATAAATATCGTGCACAGAAGTTTCGTCCAAGACGCATGTGTGGAGGTATGGGACGCGTTGGAGATGCGCTTTATACAGACGACAGACAGTCAATCTTTTGACGGATTTGGCCCATGTACTTATACGGAGACTACGTTCGCGATAAAACTGTGTACGAAATTTTATCCTTCTCCACATTATTCAGTTTTAATTATAAGCTTTCGCATGACTGCGGACATACAGGACAGACAGACTTCCTGCATGACGGAGTTTGTCCAAAATTTGATAGAAACTACTAAATTATATTTAAAAACACTACCACCAATTCCCATCCCTTTATCTCTAATAGTTTCCGATTATCGTGTTCACAGACACACACAGACATACAGACACAAGACAACGAATATATTCAAATTCAGTTTTTCGGACCTGAGGAGGTCTACAAACGTGGAGATCTCGTCAAAGAAATCTTCGAGTTTAGATTTTTGACATTACATCTTTCTCTTCGTGATACTTCGTTACGAGAAAGTAAATACCGCGGAGTGGCCTCCCGAAACTTTCTCATCTAAAAGTAATGTGGGGAGGGTAAACACCCAGCGGGTAGGTAAAATATTATTGGATTTTACCCAGGCTCGTTATTTTGAGAAAAAATTATGAATAGGCATGATTTTACAATGAAACATGATCAAATTCTGAATTCAGAATCTACATTTTGCAAAAAAAGAATTATGTATGTTCTCAATTTTACCCGCAGCTGGAAACTAGAACTTATTTAACGTTTTTTGATTGAAATCCTTACTGCTGATATCACGTCAAGATTCACCGCATACCTTCCATCTCATGGAATGTCAGAATACGAACTTGGATTCAGGGTTGCCATAATTTCGAAGTGCGGCTGCCTACAATTTCCCTGCGTAGACGCCAAAGGTCAAACGCCAAACCATACTAACTTGAGTAAAATAAGCTGAGAGACGCCTCGCCAATCACACATTGTGGCAATGTGCATTTTGACCTAAATATACATTTGGAAACCTGTTTTAACCGATTGTGAACGAGGGGGGCATCGATCTATAATTAATGTTAGCATACGTGACTACCAAGTTTATTTTATCTAAGCCAAAATGGCTATGAGATACAGTATACGATTATACAGACCGACAGACAGTCAAATCCGTCCACGGATCTGGCCCAAATTTTATAACGACTTCATTCCTGACGATAAACTGTGTACCAAATTTTATCCATCTAGCTCAAGTTTTGAGTTATGAGTGTCACTGACTTCGGACTACAAACAAACAGAGCGTCCGTTGACGGATTTTGTCCAAAATTTGATAGAAACCTACAAATTATGTTTAAAGACCACATACCAAATTTGATCCTCGTAGCTTTGCATAGTTTTCTGAGTTATTCAGTGACAGACAGACAGACGCAATTCCAAAATTGTGTTTTTTCTAGGACTCTGTAGGGAGTGTCTAAAACGGGCGGATTCGTCAAAATCTCTTGTTCGAATTTTACGATCGATTACACTTTCTTGTGGTAACTGCTGCGAGAAAGTAAAAGGGAAATATTTGTAGCTTCAATCAGGGTTTCTGTAGAATAATTGCTGTTAATGTAAATGGAAAGGTGGTGAGATACACAGCACAAAAAGGTATTCTGATGATGCGATATATCAATAAATAAATACTTTTAGAAATAAACGATTTCAAAGAGATTTTCTATTGAGAAGGATGGCAGGTTGTAAGTGAAGCTGTGGTCCGAATCCAAAACATGGCATAAATCAGGGACGTAACGCATGAGTTAAGAGAATGTGATTCCATTGCTCATATGAGAGTCAATTACCAATTTTCTAAACTGTTTTTCATTTTACCATCGATGGAAACTTTGTAACACTGTTTTCATTCAATATTTCCCAACAAATCAAGCTACCATCCATACATCATTCATACTAACCAATACATCATCTATAATGAATAGCAGAAATCGGTAGCGATCACGTGGTTTAACTTGGTTTGATTTACGCGCCAAAGGGATTCAGACAATCTGTATACAAATTAGCATACACACCACGGATATTTTGAATCTGTGATGATTTAATATCAAATAGGGTTATGGCAGGATTTTTTTTTGTGAGTTTAGTAGTTTTCTTTTTCTTTTTTCTTTTTTATGTTGATTCATCGACGCAGAACTCCGTTAATATCAAAATTAGTTATATACTAGAATTAATTTATTTTTTACACTTCTCCCGGAGATTCTTACTTTCGTTTTTTTTTTATTGCAAGGTTCTTTCTTTTTCGTATAATCTTGGGGTGAATATTTATGTATTTTTTTTTGCCAAGAAGCGAAAGTTAGTGCCAATTGATTCATCATTTCTGTTTTCAATTCCTACTATTGGATTCCACACTCTCCTATATATATAATATATATATATATATATATATATTATTCAAATTCCCCGCAATCGATTTTATTCTTTACGATGAGCTGGCGACTTGAAACTTTAAACATAGCTCAGAACTAGATGACAATGCAATATTAATTCCTTTCTTGTGTGTCTGTCTGTCTGTTTGTCTGTCATTTCATAGTTTTTTTGCATGACGCATGCGCAGTCACATTTTTTCATTATATCTCGAAAACTATTAACATCACAGACTTGGTTCTTGGATATATGGATGGCCATGGGATCATCAAGCACCTTCATATTTCAGCCATATCTTTGCGCATGCGCAGTCACGTTTCATTATATCTCGAATCTTCAGTAGAATTGACTTAATTTTTTTATATTACTTGTTTATTTCTTAAGCACTCTGCCAATGTTCATGAGATTTTCTACTGTTTCGTTTATAAATCTGTGCCAATCAGATCTGAGATATTGTGGCAATCTAAAGATTAAAGATAATAGATAAGTTGGCAAGAGACAGGCACAAATCTTCTAGTTCCATAATAGCCACTCTTACCTCAGTTGGTGATATCTTTAGCAATCAATAAAAAAA
Source organism: Araneus ventricosus (assembly GCA_013235015.1). Classification (NCBI taxonomy): domain Eukaryota; kingdom Metazoa; phylum Arthropoda; class Arachnida; order Araneae; family Araneidae; genus Araneus; species Araneus ventricosus. The sequence goes on along the minus strand of BGPR01041743.1, from coordinate 3,192 downwards.
AAACTTGTGTGGGTCAAGATAAAATTACCTTAATTTAGTTGTGTGGAAAGTTCTTGGGTGTATTTACAAGATGTATGTTAGAATGTGAAGGAGTAAATTTTTAGTAATTTTGTCACTGAAATGTTTCTTCAATACGAGAACAACGAGTGATTTTTTTCTTCGATGTGACAGGTATGCTTTGTTTCTTAAATCTTTTTTTTTTCTAAAAACGAAAAGAAATCGAAGAAAGAGAAGAAAAGCATGTATTCAAATAAACGAATATTTTGTTACATTACCTTAATTTGCTAAATTAAGATCTTATTTTTAAAAGCTATTTGACGCCAGCTGGCAACCTTGAAATCGTGAGTTTCAATCATAGACAGTTGTGAAGATTGCACCTAGGTCAATAATACCAGCACAAATCAACCCCGAATGTATAGAGATTTGAACACGGTGATGTAGGAGAGCAATTAAACCGATGTAGTAAGCCAGCGGCGGCAAAGATCAATGAGATTATGCCGTAAGTTTTTCTCACGGAACGCGAAACTTAACTTCCATGCTGGGAGCGTCTCAGAGGATTTCCACGGTTTCAGCAGAGAAGGTGGTGAGTTCGTTTTGCTCGGTAGGTGTTTCCGCCTTAGGGCACGCGGCCCATAGCCTTTTTTCCCTTTGTTCCCCACTCTGGGTTTAAGTCTGGTAATAACTTTATTAAATGGCATGAACCTCTTTGCTTAAACTTTCACCACCATTTATCATTTCTTTGTAACTATGTGTAAATATTGTTTTAATGTGTAATAAAGTAAATCAGTTATTTAACCGAGCATTCTTTCTCTAAATTCTTACCCTAGCATCTTCGAGTCTTTAAGCTAATCTACAAAGGTAGTTTGCTCAAGTCCAGGATTATTTCCCATACAACCCATATTCCTATAAAATTGGCGGCTCAGGCTGTGATCAATAATAATTCCTATAAAGTGTTGGTTTCGGCCCGAAATTACACTAAACTCATTGAATTTCTATAGAGTGTGATCTCGTCTGGGATCTAAACTACCTAATTCCTATATTAATTTCAACTTTAAAATTTATATACAATTAATGAAATTTCCATAAAAAAATCACCTTAAAATTTCGTAAAATAAAACATATAACAATTACTGCAGAAGTATAAATCAATAATCTGTATTTTTAAGCTATAAAAAATATCCTATCTTAAGTGAAAATCCCGATTTGCTTTCCTGGTGACAGGTGCCCGTTTGTTATATAGCATCCCAGCATCTGGCACTTGCCTTCTAATACCTTCGGGAGAGACATTCCTTTCGATCGGATTACGCCAAACTTCGTGACGTGCGATGAAACTTTCTTTCTTCAAAAGATGGAATTTCCCGAAGCAGAAAACTGTAATGAACGTCTTAATGCTTTCTTCTCTTATATTTGTTAAAGACTTAAACCTTAATACAAACTAATCCGACCTCTCTCTGTAGGTAATTTTTTATCCACAAAATCGATAAAGCGTTATTTTCACAGTTGTTCTAGAAAATATCACGATATTGAGATCCTTGATGAACTGTTGGCAGCATTTTCGCTACGGTAACAAATGGTATCAGCTGAGACAAGAATTCCTCGAAGCCCGCCTTGTTAGCGAAGCATCTTCCTGCTCAGTGACGAAACATCTGGGAAATCATATTTGAAGAACAGTTTCGCAATAAAATGTTCTTCAAGTTTGATTGTCAGCTATCACATAACTGTTCACCTACAAGTATGATTGTCAGTTGTTCTCAGGGGTGTAGTGGGCCGAATAGCGTTCCGCCACTGCTTTTTTTATCAAAATAAGTAAGAAAAAAAATGTGAAAACGTCCTTAAAACGGTGCGAGTTTTCTTACCCAGGTCAGAGCGTTAACTTACTGCTTTTAGAGTGTGCTGGAACTGCTTGTTTTGCAACGACACCAGTGAAACATTCTTCATAATAACTGTTGTTCTTCAAGTATGATTGTCGAAGTTGTTTTGAAAATCTCACAGTAATGAGACCGCTGTGAATTTGTGGCAGCGTTTTTGGCTGAAGCCAGATAGTGTCGGTTTTCGGACAAGATTCCTCAAAAACCCCCTTGTTAATGAGCATTCTGCTCAGTGACAAAACATCTCAAAATCATACTTGAAGAACAGTTTCATAATAACTGTTCTTTAAGTGTGATGTCTGTTTTTCTATAACTGTTCTTCAAGTATGATTGTCAGTTGTTCTGTAACTGTTCTTTAAAATATGATTGTCATTGTTTCTGAAAATCTAACAGTATTGAGACCGTAGTGAACTGGTGGCAGCGTTTTTGGCTACAGTAACAGATAGTGTCAGTTTCGAGACAAAATTCCTCCAAAACCCACTTCTTGTTGGCAAAGCGGTGCTCAGGGCAAAATCTCAAATCAGCATCACTTGAAGAACAGTTTCATAATAGCTGTTCTTTAAGTTTTGATGTCTGTTTTCATAACTTTATTCTTCAAGTATGATTGTTAGTTGTTTGTAACTGTTCTTCAAATATGATTATTGGTTGTTCTGTTCTTCATAATAACTGTTCTTCAAGTACATGATTGTCAGTTGTTCTTCAGTTGTTTTTGAAAATCTCACAGTAATGAGACCGCGGTGAACTGGTGGCAGCGTTTTTGGCTACGGTAACAGATGGTGTCAGTTTCGAGACAAGAATTCTAAAAACCCACCTTGATGGCGAAGCATTCTGCTCAGTGGCAAAAATCTCAAATCATAGCGAAGAACAGTTTCATAATGGTTATTCAAGTTTGATTGTCAAATGTTCTGTAACTGTTGCTAAGTATGATTGTCAGCATTGTTCTGTAACTTATTTCTTCAAATATGATTGTCAGTTGTTTCTGAAAATCTAACAGTATTATTGAGACCGTAGTGAACGGTGGCAGCGTTTTGGCTACAGTAACAGATGAAATTGTCAGTTTCGAACAAAATTCCTCCAAAACCAACTTGTTGGCCAAGCATTGTGCTCAGGGGCAAAAATCTCAAATCATACTTGAAGAACAGTTTCATAATAACTGTTCCTTTAAATTTGATTGTCTGTTTTTCTATAACTGTTCTTCAAAGAGTATGATTGTTAGTTTTGTTCTGTAACTGTTCTTCAAATATGATTGACAGTTTGTTCTATTTCTTCATAATATACTTTATTCTTCAAGTATGATTGTCGGTGTTCAGCAATACGTAACTAC
>BGPR01041742.1:0-13518 GCA_013235015.1 Araneus ventricosus | reverse complement strand
CAAAACACGAGTGATCTCATGATGTGACAGCAATGTTTACGTGTATTTCTAATTTTTATGTATTGTTATGCATTAAGGAAAAATACTGACGAATTTTCTGTTTTGCTTATTTTGGATTCACAGACTGTTTTCCAGTACCCCTCCGATTTAAACAATCGTCAAGTCCTTATGGATACTGTTCGCCAAGTTCGAACCAGTTCTTTCTTTAATGCATAGACATTTAATTCTGTGTTCTTTGAGTTCATTTAATTCTTTTCATTTAAAAAGGCTAAATGGAACGATTGTAAATAGCAAAAATCGTTTGGTTAAAAATGAAACCGCCAGTGATTATCAAATTCGTTTGGTTAAAAATTTAACTGCTATACCATCCTTAGAAGTCGCCAAAAAGAGGATAACGAACTAGTATGTTAGCTTTTCCACAAAATGAGGCTCAAAGTACACATTGAAAACTACAGTAATAGAAACATCAAATTTAATATTTAAGAAGTATACTCAAGTCATAACGTTAAAAAACTCTACTTTAAACATTAATTAAAATCTTCAAATAGTGCGTTGAAATTTTGAAGATTCCCATTGATGAAACATTATACCGGAGGTCGGTTGGTACAGCGGAAGCTCTACATTACCCCAAGTAGAAAAAAACAAAACTTGTCCATTTAGACATTACTATTTTTTTAGCTTATATCCAATATCTAGTCGGTCAACAATTGACGAGTTTTCTGAAAACTTTATTTACAGTAAAATGACGTAACTACGTCATTCCGGTGTAATGCTAAGTCAATGGAACCTTCAAAGCGGAAGTTCAGGCTTTTAATATAAATAAACAAACCAGAAAACTCGTCCATATGTTAATACGATTCTGGTGCGCATTATCTTAACAATTAATTTTCCGCAGTGCCATCCGCTTAATCTTATATATTCCTTTATGTGTATTATCAAGAATAAAGGATGGAATGAGTATTTCTTTACATTTTCTCTTGGCTTGTGTCAAATAGAACAAGCAAAAGGTATTACTTAAAAATGTTCCTCTTCCCGGAGGAGGGTAGGTAGCAGAACGGGAGCTGTGACTTGTTATTTAAGAGCAATCAACGGCCTTAGCAGAGACCTGTATCAGAGGAGGTACGTCCCATCATCGGAAAAGTAGTCAAAACAACAACCACACCACCATTGCTATACCCAGAGGGGAAGGAAAAACCCGCCTTCTTATTCGTTGACTTCTCATCCACTTTTTCGTGGATGAGAAGTCATGGAAGGTGTGAAAAGAAGAAAATTTGAAAAATATGGCAAATTAAAATAGGAAAAAATCGCGAAATTTCCTTAAAAATATAAAAAAAGGCAATTCTGTAACGCAGAATCAACTTTGAAATGCATACAATATAAGGAAAAGTCTACATTCTTCGTCACAGACGCTGTACAAAGCCACTTTACTATAACTAGACACCACTTTTGTGACTATAGCTGTCGCCGTTCTGATATTCAAGTTGAGACAGGATTTCAGGGACAACCTGCATATTATTACGCTTGCAATGTTCAGAATCATATGTGTATAAAAGACATGAATTTCGATTTCCGTTCTCATTTCTTTGTCTGGCGAATCAGCAGTTATTTCTAACAACCCTTTTGTGCACTACTTCCGTCTATTCATCTGAGGTGGCGACAGAAGAGAGGAGTAAAATGAATTTTTGCGAATCTTGCACATAACGACACTTCTTTTCGAGCTTGGTTTGTGAGCTATCCCATCATAAAAATAACTCGCTAAGTTTTTGTTCTCTAATTTCTACAATCTGTAAAGAGAAATAATAAATCGTACACTATATCTTATATTTCGTGCAATATTTCGGATTTATAAGTTTAGAAAAATTTCGCGTATAAAGAAATGCTTCCGAAAAATTTTAGTAAAACTTTAAAATATTCCTGCCGGTGAACCCGAAGGGGAAGTTAGATTCCTTTTGAAGTTAGATATAATGAAAAGAAAATTTTACCCCACTTCGCCATTTCCTCCTCTATTTCCATAACGGTTGGAGCTATGAGGATGACTGAAAGTGAAACAGAGTACAACTCGTGACAGCGTTTTAAACAAGTATCACATACATAGGTTAAAAAGCGGTGGAAGTTATGGGTTTAAAATCACTCTTCAGTTCCTGACTTTTAAGCAATTGCTACTACAGAAAAAATTCAGTTTTTAAGTTATTCATTATCATAAGGCGATTATTCCCCTATTTTGAATTCTCTCTCTTACTTCAATCGCGAAGAAAATATGGGTAATGAAAATTCCACTCCCACCCCTTTCAGCTACATGGTTCATCTACAAACTCGGCCAAGATTACCGTAAGGAATTACAGTTGTGATGAAGTCCAAACAGACATTAATTTTTGTTTCTCATTTTTTACTTTAATTGATCCATCCGTAACCCACGCTGACCGACTTACCACAAAGGCTCAGAGCGTTTAAATGAAAGACGATTTTAAAATTTTCAGATATTTTTGGTGAATACACGCCATGATTACAGTTTGTTGCAAAAGTCTTATTGTGGGTGTATGATGTGAACAGTCCAACACGCAGGATGATGGAGAATGAAGATTTATTTACAAATATGCAGGAAAACACGTAGCACAGGTACAGGAAACAATAGTTCTTGCACAGATTACCAATGTAAACAGACAACAATTGACAGGTAATAACAGTTCAGCACTTTGTTATCTAACAACACAAACAGTCAGCAAATAACTAGTAACGACAATAACTGCACTTTCAATAGCGCTCAGCTTCCTAGCTCGCACTGCGGACGAACTCCAAAGACGTTCGCGCTCCAAGGCGATCCCAGTCGATTAACACACACCCCGTCATCGAAGCGCTTTCCTTATATAGTCTCCCACGGCAGGCCGTGACGTCACATGGAATCTTCTAGTACATTCAAGCGTATCTCCTCTGCTAATAGAGATATCGAGAAGATTCCAGCGTCTTTGAGATAACATGTTTCGTCGTCAAGTTTGTCGCCAAGGTCAGGAATCCAGACGTGGCTGCTGTCAGTCACCTCATGCTTACCCCTGTAAAACTCTCTTCCGAACCATAAGACTCACATTGCTGGGAAGCGATTATCCATGTTTGTAACAAGTTGAAATACAGCGAGCAAAGGAGACGCGTGTTATCAGGGAATATCAATTAGTAGAAAGAGGAAGGGGGAAAGCAGGTGCGACTGTATTTTATACTTTCGAAACGGGAAATCTTCTAATTTTGGCATCTTTTCTGAGGTTCGGGAAAAGAAACTTCTTGTGAGACTCATGAGTTAAAGTAGAAGCGCTTAATTGAAGTAGAAGGATTTTTATCTTTAAAAATTAAGCGGCTTTATCTAAGTCTATGTATCGCGATTCTGAAATTATTTTGCTTTTTTCCTTTCGTGTATTTTCAAGGTAATACATGCAAGGAATTCAAAAGTAGTCTTCATTTTTCGATATTTTCACTATATTTAAAAAAATCTATTAATATATGTATATAAATAAGTTTCTAAAATGATTTTCAATCGATTTTGCGATATATTTCTGAAAAATAAAAAGAAAGAAATGACCCTATCCAGAAAAAGATTTTTTTGCGGAATTTAATTTTACTTTGTGGCAACAGCGCTTCATCTCTGCGTGCGCTTTTCATCTTGTGCCTGCGTAAAAAAAACGAGAGTAATATTAGAAGCTTATGTTCGTCATCTTTGGAATTCTCTTTTTGACTCATCAGTGAAGTGTCGACACCTGAGTTTAATAATTTACTTTAACTTTATTTCAAGTCTTTTGTTATGTTTTATTAAAGTTTATTTTGTTTATAATATGCGCTAGTCATTCGGAGTCCTGTACAAGCTAGTTGGATACATAATAGTAATGGAAAATAACATCGAGTATTTGTATGATTCAAGAGTTGACTGCAATATATACCTGACGAAAAGGGTAACTTGTGCCGTGTCTTTTATGTCACAAGACTCATCTATAGCAAGTGATAGGTACTTGCATATGTGTTGCATTTGAAGACATTTTAGCAGTTCTATCTTGTACTGTTTTAGCAGATAATGGAAAATCTTTGATTTTTTTTCATGATTTCTGCTTTGTTTTTAAAATCACGAAACAGTTCTTCAGATGCACGTATGAAACAATCTTTGACGTACTCACCATCTGTGAATGGTTTTCCTCTTTTTACAATTTCTAATGATACTGCAGAGCTTTCCAGATTTACATTATTAGAAGATTGCACCAAGTTACTTAGCATGGAACTTGACTGTTGTTTTTTTGGAGCTCTTCAACAGCTTTTTTCGTGCGTCACCGGTTGGATATTTACCAGAAAACTGGGTATGTTTTGTAGTGAAGTGTCTCTCCAAATTTGACTTCTTATTGTGTGCGAGTTTTTCGTGGCAAATGAGACAAGTCGGAAGGCCATTTGTATTGCATATGAATGCAAATGACTCCGTCCAATCCTGATTGAATTCTCGGTTTTCTTCTTCAGTTCTTCTCTTTTTTTACCAGATGCCATACTCGAGGCGGAGCTGAAAAAATGATTTTTTTTTTATATTTTATTTAGCTATCTAAAACGGCAAACAATTTATTTACCATTATTACTTCTTTAACACGATCCTCAGATATGTAATCCAATTCTGTTACTGATTTTATTATATTATATGCGTACATACCTTTGAGAAGATAATTCGCTTCTAAATCATATTCTTCTTGAAACAACAAGCGAATAGACCCGCAAAAACCGCAAGCGACTAAATTAACACACATACAACGTAACGCCGACCGCGCTATCCGAGGATGACTGACTGACAAAACGTCTAGAGTCTAGACGGTGGCTATTTGGGTGAGACGGAAATGGAATGCAATTGGCTGAAAGATAAACATGGTCACGGAGTCTCATCTCTAAGAACAAAACAATAGTTCAAATTTATCTCATTACGGTCATGTTAAGCGTAGCGATTTGTAATTAACGATTATGAAAATAGAAGCTATTGAGAAATTAGGTACTTACACATATATTTTCTAATTTTTTAAAGGTTTTTATAATAAATTATTAATTTTTTCGTATGGAACTGGAGAGCCGCAACTTTACATCAAAAGAGCCGCAGGTTGCCGACCCCTGCCCTAGTATATTTTTTCAAGATTAGAAGTTATTCCCGGTTCCTACTTCAGATGTGATAAACACTGTTTGCAGTATTTATTTTATTTTACTCAAGCCAGACAAACAAAAATTCCTTAATTTCGTTTACCTAACTAGATACTAGGCTCCATCTCCCTTGGCTTGTAGACCCTCGGAAGTTTGTTTTATTTAAATTATAAAAGACAGGCCTATGCTTATTTCCAAAAAATGCAGGCATTGTGGGTGCTGTTAACCCTTTCTAAGGCCTTGGGAAGTATATTTCCTACCAAATTCATCAATTTTTTAAATGCAAGTTTTAGTTTTGTCGTAAAAAACCCTGGATGTTCCAATGTCTTACCTCAAATCAGAACGAAGTGTTTTGACTTGGTAATTGATTATTTATTAAGTAACAAAAAATTAATGTCATCCAATAAGCTATATGAATTTCTTTTCTTAAATTAATCTCAATCCCGAAGTTATTTTATTATACCACTACTAGCCCTTTAAAGAGATAAAATAGCCCGTTACAAAGACCACCAGAGTTCGTTACTAAAAACTTTAAGACACCGTTTACGACCTAAAAATGTTTAGAAATTAGGCTTTCTGAGCCTAAATAATTCATCTAGAACTATAAGATATGTTAAAACTAATCTTTATCTGCGATTGCTTATTTTTATATGTCATACTAGCAGCATTCTTTCTTTCTTGGTATTGTTCTGGCGATTGGGAAACATGGCATCTCTTGATGTTGTGAGTGACCCATTCTCTAGATATCAGTCCCAACATCAAAGTTTCTGTAAACATAATTCAAGTTCGTTTCAAATTCGAAAATATATCCGATACCCTTGTTAATAATAAACGTTTTCATGCTATGCTTTTTTTACATATTCGTCTCATTTGTGATAGAGGGATAAAAACAAATGCTGACCTTCACGACTGATATATGTATCAGGGGATATTGCTACTAATACGTTTCTTAAATCCCTGAAGTTGAATGTCTGGATATGTTATCAAGATTCAAGACAAATAATTGAGAAAAAAGGATTATCCCTTATTATTATTGTTTTTAATCTTCAGACAGAAAAATGCTGAAAAGATACTTCATATTAAATATGTTTATGACACTTAAATACAACTTGCTTTGACAGAGGCGAGTTCGATTATTATTATTTATTATTTTAGACTGCTTTTGTTTCATTAATTATTTCTTTACAGAAAAAAATTGTTTTCAAAGATCTCAGAAAGTTCTCCAAATAAATGCAAGTTTAAATTATCAGTGTATGTTGATTATAAAATGAAAGTAGAATTTTTCAAATGTTCTGCTGAGAAATAAAATTTATTTTTTCTGTTCCAAGATAATGGAGATTTATTTGGAATTGAATTTAGAAGGATTTTTTTCTCATCGAGTTGATTATTGTATCGTCTCTCACACCGATTTTTGAAAAATCGCGTTTTAATTCTTTTCTGCCAAATCTTTAGAATAATGAATGAAATGTTGGTACAAATGTGACAAATCTTTTTCTTTACAATTATCACGTATTTGGTGTAAATTACCTGTTTTTCTTCCTGCGAGTTTTTTTTAAAATGAGAAGGCGTTAGATAAACTTGCTTATTCACAATGGAGAAGAATATATTGGTAATATGCTGGCAGAACCTTAAATTATATGGTTGGCACAAAAGCAATTTCGTTCTTCATTGTGAAATAAAATTCAATTTTTTATAGTAAGGATGGATGTTCTTTCCATGCTGTTCGATAACCTTCTGCTATCTTTCTGGCAAATTCATGATTACTTGCTCATAGAACTTCTTGTCCTTCCCAGCAAAAAAGTGATGCAAGTGCGATTTTAGATTCTCGTCTTTAATGAAATTTTTATCAATCAATAAGTTTTGCAAACTTCGAAATAAATGAAAATATGATGGTGCAAGGTCAGGGCTATTTGGGGGATGCAGCATTAATTTCTATCCAAGGTCTAATAATTTTCTACGTGTTACCAAAGACGTGTGAATTTTTGTATTACGATTCCTTTGCTTCTGACCGTTTCTCTTTAATTGTTTCCGCCAGTTTCGACAGTCGACATTTGAATTTATCGTTTGGTTCCTTAGAAGAAGCTCAAACTACGCAATACTTTATAATCTCAATGTATTGACAACATGATCTTTACTTTTTGGTACATTTCAGCTTTCGATGTGGTTTGTGCAAGTCCATCATGCTTAGACCAATGTCGTTTTCGATTGATTATTGTAGCTGATCCATTCTTCAACCCCAGTGGTAATTCGCTTAAAAAAGCTCGATTTCATTGCGTTTGAGAAGCATATCAAAAACATTGATTCGTAGGCTTAAATTAATCTCTATCAATTCATGTGGAACTCAAATTACAAGCTTCTTTACGAAATCAAGACATTTCAATTGCCTTTCAATTCTTGTGTGTGAAAAAATTTAATCTCTATACAAACTCTCACATAGTTATATGATGAACAGATTCAACTATGGTTTGGAGTTGGTCATCAGAAACTTCAGTCGATCTGTCGACCAGAACCTGGTCATCTTTGAGAGAAAAATGTCTTGAACGGAGTTTTTTAAAATCAATCTTGACATGAGCGTTCTGTTAAGCAGTCAACACAATAAACTTCACATATATCTTTGCAAGCCTCAACAGCTTTCTTACATTTACAGAAATTAAAAAAGTAAAATGTGTCAAAAATGTTCGCTTGAAACTGAATGTTAAAACGCTTCAAAACTAACAGTTGAAATTCAAATTTCTCACAATTAGCTTCTAATGTAAGCTAATATGACTTTCATGAGTCCTTAAAAACCAACATATTAAATAATTGTGAAAATTGAAATTACTTTCGTGCCAACCCAATTTATATATATATATATATATATATATATATCAGTTTTGTGTTTTGTTCTGTAAAGCTTTTGCAAATATAAGCTTAGTTAGCTAGCTTTAAATTTCTTGTCTTGAAATGTATGCATCCGCAAAAGCTGTATGCAAACTTAAAAATATTTTAGCATAAAACCAATACTAGATAAAATAGTAAACTTTTGATGTACTTTTTTGTATATTTTTTTAATTTTAATGAAATTTTTTAACTGAAATTTCATTTTAAATTATTTTAATTTTCACTTGTTAACCTTTTACTTTTCACTATGATTGTGTTGCGAGTTACACGTGATTTATAAGTAATAATTTCATTATGTGTGTGTTGCTATTCTCTTGGATATTTCGTTCTAGACCTGAATAGAAAAAATTATATTTCCCTGCTACATAGATTTTCTCTTCTTTTTAGAACATTTTTAATATTCAATCTATTTTATGTCAATCTTCTTATTTCACAATTTCTTTCATATTTCTATAGAATGCATCATTTTCGTTTTAGAAGTATGCATTGAATGTTTTTGATACAGAATAAATCTCATTTATAAAATATTTTGAAAATTTATAATCTGAAAGAGCAATATTCTATGATCAGAATATTCTGATGATAGTTTGTTTTGAAGTTAACTTACTTAGTATTTATATAATTAAATTTAAGTTATTTAAGCTTAATACAATAAACTATTTGACTTTTTATGATTAAATTATTTGATTTCAGATTAATATAACAGTTAAAAAACTTTCACAGTAAGAGATATGATAAATTTTACAGCAATTTAGTAAATTTCATCATTTATCCAACTTTTTAGATAAATAATTTCATTATTATTTAAAAGAATTGTGCTGTTCATTATTTCTATAAGTAAAGAAAGAGGATAAACGAGAAAAACTTCGCCGCAGAAAAGAATCTTTTTATTGCGATGCATTACCACCACTCTCAGAATATGTAAGAATCTTGGGAGTCTATTTGAAACTAATTAAATTAAGAAATGAGAATTATGCATCGATAAAGTTATCAAAGCGGAAAAATGATTAATTTATTCTTCACAAAATAATAAGCTATGATTGAATGCGCAAGATATTTGTTTTCTGTTTTGAACGAACGTTTCCTTCGAAGTTGTAGTGTAGAAAAATTCGTATTGCATTATTAGAATTTTTTTTAAAAAAATGCGAGGCAATTAAAAATGATCCGAATAAAAAATAATTAGTGAGAAGTATTGATATTTTATTAAATCTTCAACTGCTATTCATTTGGAATTTCAGAAAGGACGGCAAAGAATGAAAATAATAATCTTCATAAAAGGAGCATGAATGATTTTAATTATTTTCTCACTTCCAAACATATAAAAAAATTATTTACATTTTTTCATTTCCTAATCAATGTTCATCACATATATGTTTTATATAATTGCTTTTCTATTACCCGAACTCCAGACAAAACTCGCCAAATTTTAGCGATAGCTTTCATTGCGAAGAAATGCTGGCGGCAAAATTTCAGCTTTGGAGCAATTAGAGTTCCTTTAACGGGAAAGTGCCTTTGTAATTGTGAATAAGTTCCTTATTCACATATTTATTTTTATATAGGATATTTTTAAAAAGATGGGATAAACTTTCAGAGATATTGGTACGCAATGAAACAAACATTTGTCATCATAGAATGCATGATCTGAAAAGAACATTACATGCACCTAAAGGGCATGCTGATGAAATCAGACGAAAAACACGACAATTAAGGTAAAGTAAGTTAATCTACGATACTTTAAAGTAGTTCTTCTTCAAATTCAAGGGAAGTTTCCAAGACAATACTCCTGAATTGTTTCTACAAAAAGAAATCCGGGCGAATTAAATAGGGTAACAGTGTTGGCCAAGCTGCCGGACCACTTTGCTAAATCCATCCACTTGGAAAAGTTATGTTCAGATCGTTACAGAACTGCTTCCCCATTATTTTGGGACTATATACGCCGCCGGATTCTGTTGGAATATCCCCCGGCAAGCCTGACAGCATCTATTCCAGAGTGTAAAGATTAAAGAAAGTGATTTTCCTTTGTTAAAGCTCTCGGGTAGAAGATATACTCTTTTTAGCTGGTAGCCAAGTTATTCCTTCCCAAACTCTCCTGGAGAAGCATCACTGTTATGCATGTGGTTAAGCAGCATGAATTTGTATTCCTGATCATTCTTTGCTGAAGACGACAATGCTTCTAACTATCGTCTACATATAGGTGTAGGAAATTTAATCGTGGTAACCATTTAACTACGGCCGATACAACATTGGTACTTGAAACGTTTATACCGTTTTAATGCCCATTTAAATGAAGTACCAGCAGTACCAGTTTTGTTGATGTTCCAGACAGAGCGGTCTGTTGCTTTTAGAATCTCTTGAACGATTCAGTAGCGAACACTAATCAGTGGTTCCTCCTACGGTTGCTTGAGAGTTATCCCTGAATCCAAAATCGTAATAGCAGGAGCTTAAACCCGGGAAGTACGGAGAGTGGTGGGGTACTAACTTTCAAACCCAGCAAACATATCAATCGTGGTTTAATCGAACTGTTCCAGAGATTCTTAAAGCGATAGACTGCTCAATCCAAACAGTCAACAGAACTGGTACTGCTTCAAGTATTATACGACTTCCAGATTGCTGGAAAAAATTGCACAATTGTACAGAACGCTGGTGACTGCATCGAAGGACTATAAATGTATCAAACTAGAACCTATACTATATCATCTGTAATTATATGCTTATCACTATTAAGTTTCCAACCCTTGTATTTTACTCGATACGGTCATTTTTATGAAATTACTTTTATGCACATGATTTTTATGTATTTATTCTGACTAAACACTGATGTTAAAAAATATATTATTGAGCCTTTTTTGGATAACAGAGTGCGTACGCTAAGGTAAGATGCGTAAAAGTCCTTAAAAACGAGGATGATTCATTTGTTGAACCTCTAGACAAAGTTATTTTCCATTTTTGATGCTAAATTATACGTCAATATTTTTGTTTTTTGGTATTATTTTGTAATAATTAATTTTTGAAATTATTGGTTGAATAAAGCGTTCTAACTTTGTCAGTGGTAGGGCTTTTATTAATTATTGATTATACATCAGGCATTTAAACATTTTCAGAGTACAGATTTCTATACATACATTTTTTTTAAATATGTTATTTTAGATAGATTAGATTTAAATAGATTCTGGTTTTTGCTTGAAATCAGTCTTAATTCACCTTTAACTTATTTAGGATAGTAGATACACAAATTATAACAATTTTAAAGTATATTCAAACCATAGAACGCAACAGTTTGTTTATTGAATGATAATACGAATTATTCCTCAAATTATTTGGCAACAAGTATTTTGGAATTTTAGTTTTCTTTTTTCAAGTTTCTGCTTATAAATATTTAAGTGTTTATTTTACTTTTAAGTATAAATTGTAAGAAAACCAATCAAAGATTTTTTTTAGTCTATTCAATTATGTTTCATTTTCCTTATTATTATATTGCAAATCCTTTAGCTATAAGTTAATCGGCGACGTAAAAGTATGCTAATACATTTCACGAGGTCATATCTGCCCCAAGAACATGCTCCACATGAACGACACTCTCTTTAAATGCTTTGTGACTGCCGCAGCTATTGTGGTTGCTCCGACATAATGATCTAAGAGTTGGAAAGCTGTTTAAGACATACACAACAATATTAAGGCTAAACTTGTGGACAGTCAGAAGTTATAGAACCCTATCCATTTACTACATTTTAGTGCATACGGGAATCAGAGTTTACCTTTCGGGTGTCTTAAGATTTGTGCAAGCATATAATGTCGCTTTCCTCACAATGTTAGTCTTATGGTTGTAAAGAGACATTTACAGAGGTCTTTATTGTCACTCGGGAGATGGAAGTCAACAACCCCCGACCTTGGCGACTTTGGTGACAAAATGAAAGTTCTCGAAATTCCAAGAATTTTCATGATATCTCCATTAAAGGCTGATAACTCGTCATATCCTGTCAGAAAAGGTATAAAAACCCGGTATCGCTGAGATGAGACAATCGTCTTTGAACGTCTGTGGATTCGAAGAGTTTCTTTGGAGACTTATTCACTTTGTGAGTTGGTCAGCTGTTAGATGTTGAACACCATTGTTCGTGCTATTGCTGTTAATGTTAGTGATTTTCTGTCTACTTGTAATGCTAATTCGTGCAAGTGCTGTTTTTACTGTTACCTGTGCTTCGTGTATAAATAGTGTTTCTCCGTTTTCCTGCTTGTTGGACTGTTTTCACAGTACAGCCACAGGACAAATTTTTGTAACAATATGAACGTTATGAAGATAAACGTATCTGAAAGGAATTCAACTGCAGTTGCTCTCACGGAAGGAATGATATCTGTGTGGACATAGTGAAAGAGAATGGTATTTCTAATATTCAAACATGAATATTGATGAAGTGTTTCAGTGATTTTTGTTATTTAAGAGTAAAGTATACACGAAACAAAAAGGGACATAGGAAAACGGGATATTATCTTACAAATGGATAAAATCACAACTACGCTGAAATAAAATTGTATGCGTAAAAATTTTATTATTCAACAAGAAAAATCCAGAATTGTGTGAAACTTTCAACTGAACGAAAGCCTTTGTCTGGAACATACGGATTTTTACAGAAATTACTCATTCATTCATATTTTTGTTAAAGAAATAACATTCATATGTTTCGTGGAAAGTATTTTTTTACTTACTCAAAATCTATTCATTTCTTCTAGACGCCATTTTTGTGTAAAAACTTTTCGGAAGGTGCATTATTTTCACTTACAATCACACCCCATTTGCTTTATTTAGAAATCTTGAGATCTCCATTATGACCTCTTCTTACTCTGTCAAAAGATTTTGAACAAAGGTAAAAGGTTCTGAGTTGAGGTCTTCTTTCTTTAGTATAATACGAATTTTGGGAAACTGTACGAAGTAAAAATGTTATGTTTCGTATAATAAAACCTTTTCTCACGTGAGAACAAAGTGCCTACATTCTTCAGATTATTTCTGAAATTTTTTTAAGTCCTAAAAGTTTAAAAGATATAGGATGAAAAGGTAGAAAGATTGTTATGATTTTATAATGTGTTTCAAAGAATGAAACCAAAAATAGACTTATCCCGTTAATGTCCGAATTAATTTAAAGCAGAAATTTCAATAAAGCCTTTTACAATTATGCTAGAAACATGGAGATTAAGATAGTTACTTAGTAAAATTAACGCCCCATTTTGAAGCAAAATGAAGACTATAATCGAATTAACGTCGTACTTTTGAACCGCGGTCAGATGACGAGGACAACACCTGAGCTGATGCCCCCTCTCCAAACTTCCGCACCACACCAAGGGAAGGATCTAACGTGCAACAGGCCCAATATACGATGGATCTTCAGTGGAATCGGGTTTCGAACCTGGAACCCTCCGGCCTCAAAGCCGAAACCTTACCTCTAGGCCACCGCGGTCTGCTAGATGAAGATAACTGTAAAGTTGTGGTTTGTAACTTGTGTTAAATCT
>BGPR01041741.1:0-13519 GCA_013235015.1 Araneus ventricosus | reverse complement strand
ATATATATATATATATATATATATATATATATATATATATATATATAGGTAAACGATTTAAATGATCTTTAGCAGGTTCATCTGCAGAACAAACACACTTTATGAAAATTGAGTATCATTTGTTGTTAAAATTAATATTTTGATTCCTGGCTTACTAAATTTGGACAGAAGTGCTTTATGTTTTGTTGAAAAATTGAATTTATTTAAATCAATGCAATGTAGCATATATTAGAAGGCTTCAAGTTATTAGTTTGTAAGCTATGCATTATGCCGCAAAAGAAGATTTTGATTTCAAAATTGGGGGCATTTGTTTGTTGGTTAGATGAAATTTTCCCATACAAACATAATGCCACAGGTTTAAACACTTATTGCGGTTCTAATGGATCTTGTAATCGCATTATCTTTGTTTATTTTAGGCTATATCTGGAAGGCTTTTGAGAGGCTAAATACACTTTTCACTCAAGACACTTTTTGAATTTTTTTTCTTGAAGTGTATTTGCTTTTCCTTCGAAAGAATCGCATCTTAATCCTGCCCGCTAAAATATAGAAATGTAGCTATTAACTTTCAGATGCAATTTAGTTTTAGTTTTAATTGTAACTTCTAGATGCTATTAAAAATGCTACCTGATGTAATGTCTTTTAAATTAGATATGCAGTAAACCGTTGTGAAGACAGTTTCATTAAAAACTGTGCTCATGAAATACCAGAGTCCTACTTGAGAAAGCATTAACCTTTTGTTCCTGATCCCCGAAATCTGAAATGGCAACTGGTTGTTTCAAATCATAATATTTTCCAGATGTACTTTTGTCAATTGGAAGAATTCCTGCTATATTTATGTGAAGAGACGTTAATTTTGGGTCTTTTTAGCACTTGCACGAACTCATCTGCTTTAAAGATAATATTTTTGTTTTCGCATCTGAAGTCTGGAATGGAGGCAGGAGGTATCTAAAAAAGAGAATTCCAGATGTTCCGTTGTCTATAAATCCCTTCTTTTTTCAAACGTTTTTATTAGTAAGTTTTACCAACCAACGTAGATTGCTTTTTTTCAACTGGAATTAAGACTCTTTTGGTATTTGTTGTCTTTTGATTGCTTGATGTTTATTTTTCTTTCTAAAGAATCACTTTTTATTGATGCGGTTCAAAACATAGAAATCCAGTTAAAAGCTTCTAAAAAGACATTCCAAGATAGATTTTCAAGTCACTTACATTATTAAACATTTCACGTTGCATATTTCCGGCGAAACCAAAAAGGAAAAAACTTTTCCCTTAAAATGATTTTAAACTTTCTGTTGATATTATTGAAAAAGATTCTAAACCCCTTTCTTTCCGATTGCCTGAATCCTAAAATGCAGCTAACGGTGGTATTTCCATATAAAAATTTATTTTCAAATAAATTAAATAAGTAACTGTTTGTTTTTCCGAGGAAGTTTCATAAGATGAACTGTCTAAGGAGGATTTAAAAATATTAGTTAATGTTTTTAAATAAGTTTGCTTTTGCTGTCTTTCACGAGTGATGGAAAAATCCGATAGGGTATTTGGAAACTGTAAAACACATTTAGAAATAAATCATGCTGTATTTTTGTCTTCCATCTCATCACACTATCTTAGAAATTTTTCAAAGCATATATTCTAGTAAGTATCGGTAAAAATACTCGGATGGTGGAGCGACTCAAAGGTAGATAATTCCTCACAGAAAAACAGAGCATTCCAGATTTAGCTGTCAATAAGATGAATAGAAACGCTAACTATGATAAATTATATAACAACCTTTGTTTTTTCTTGTAACTCTGATATTCCAATAGCTTTACTATTCCTTTCTACTGTTGGATAATTTCTCATTGTTTTTTCTTTAATGATTTCAATTTTTTCACTTCTTCCCAATCATTTTATACTGCGCACATTGAAAATTATTACTAAATAAAAAATTCTTATACTGTCGAATATCCTTGATTTACCTGGTAAATTCCATCTGCATAAAACTGTTTGTAAAACATTTTTCTTATTATTTTTTGAACATTTTATTCAGTTTCTTAAATTTCTTCCTCCAAAGGTAAACTCGCTCGGTTTTTTTCTTCGCTTTTGCTTCCATTTTAAAATCGCTCAATGTTGATGGCTCTGGTTGCAATTGGTCCTCAGTACGTAAATTAAGCATTTCATGTTCATAAATATCTTCTTCAACTTCAAATATTTCATAAAGTTTCGACTTGATTTTAATTTTTTTTCCTAAGTAAGCGTGCTTTTCTCTATGATAGTTCAAAAATTCATTTGTTGGCGGAATTGTTGATGATTTGGACTTGGTCGTTATTTTTCTTTCAAAAGAAAGTAGGGCGAAGCTTGAACTTTCGGTTTGCTCCTAGCTTTTCCTTCCATGTTAAAATCACTCAATGTTGGTGGCTTTGGTTCCAATTGATCCTCAGTACACAAACTGAGCATTTCATGCTCATAAACATCTTCTTCAACTTCAAAGTATTTCATCAAGTTTCGGTTTGAATTTAATTTTTTTTCTTAGGTAAGCAAGTTTGTCTTTATGAAAATCGAAGAATTCAGATGTTGGGGGTTGGTTCAAAATTCCGTTTTTCAGATGGTACTTGAGGTTTAGATGATTTCGGCTTGGTTTCAACTCTTTTTTTTCCAAAAGCGTGTAAAGCGAAATTTAAGTTTCCTTTTTTTTCCCGGTTTTTCCAGGGAAATTTGGACTTGTTTTTCTTCCATAGTTGCGATAAGTCTGTGTGGATTTGATATCAAACTCTTTACAATACATTTGATCAGAGGCGTCGATTTTTGTTTGATCTTTTTGAATAGATATTTGCCGAAACTGATTTTTCTCTACTTGAGTGAATTTATCAACGTTTTCCTATTTAGATTGAGTTGATTTTTCAGCAAATTGGCATCTATCTGTTTGAGAAAACGAATCTCTTTTCTTCAAAGGTTCATGCTGATTTTGCCATCATTTCATCCATCTTTCGATTACAGATAGCACGGTCTAACAAATAAATGAGATATCCAAAAATAGCCATTGGAAACATGTTGAAGAGATCTCCAAACATGACTAGTTTCATCAGTATCCAGGCCCATGGAATGACGGCCATGTAGGCCAAAATGTTTGGAATTTCCATTGGGATGTCTTGTCAGCTGTAGATAGGAGAGCAGTTAAGAAAGAATCCACACGAAGAATGCAAGGGATTACTAATAATCCTTAAAATAAGCCTTCATTATATTTAGCACTTCCCGACACAATCTTTATGCCGTTCATTCACTCTACAATTAGTTGCCTACAACAATTTTTTTGAGCTCATTCTTTATTTTGTCCTTTCTAGAACACAATAGCATTTCAACAATGGATTGGCTGTTTCTCAACCATACCAAACTTAAATTATATGCTTGTTTAAAATTTTAATTTCTGATTTTGTTGATTTTTGCATTCATTGTAGAAAATTTATTTGTTTGCTCTTCATTTATAGTTCTGTATTTCTTGTCCCTGAATTTATTTTTATGGCACACAATTTTATGCGCAATGTTTGTGCTTTACAGGGAACCTGGGCAATTTTCTATTAACCGAAACTTATAGATCAAACGCCATATTTAAGAGAAAGTTACCCAATTTGAGAAAATAATATCCTAAACTTAGAGTAATATTTCATTAATGATGAATTTGGCGCGACTACAGAATTATATCAAAATTTCAGGTTTCCAAAGACATGTGCTCCATCTTTTGATTGGAAGGATGCAAAATGGTCTCTAACATTTTCAACAGTAATAGAAATTCATTTTATGACTATTGACTGGTTATTGGTTTTAAAATTAGTATTACGATTCGAGGGTTACCGATTTTGGTTTATCTGCTTTGTATTTTCTTGAAAAAATCGAATTTAATTTTTTTCTGGATACTGCAATCACCTATTCTTAGAGTGTTCTTGGTTGTATTAGTCTGATTTAGAAACCTCTTTTCTATAGACTTTTTACAAGTAAATTAATTAATAGCAATCGTTGAAGTGGCAGAAGATTTTGGCGGTAAAAATAAAAAAATTAAATCGTTTTACAAGAATGCAATTCAAATATAAACCAACATATAAGTTTGGCTCTGAATGACTTGAAGAATTTAGCTGCTACCATCGTTCAAACCTCCAGACATATTTCTAGATTTCAGTAAAACAGAACAAAAGAAAGGGCAATTTTCCTAAAGAAGATGACTGAAAAGTAGTTTGTAACAGTCGCTCAAGTGGCAGCAGTTTTCAGTGGTTGAAAATGATAAAAACTAATCGTTATTTAAGAGTACCAACAGCGGATTTTATAAATGCAACTATACACCAATTTCTACAGCCAACCTTCCTATAAAGCTCTAGATGTATTTCCGGCTGCAGTAATATAGGAAGAAATAAAGGACCTCAAAATACGGGAACGTCCGACCTCCTCTATCAAGGATAAGGGAAATTCATTTCCTCCTTAAAAACAACAATGACAGCTGGCATTGTGCGAATTGTAATAAAACTCCCCTCTTCCCCAAACACGAGCCACTCTAACGAAGAAAGCACGCGCCGCGGGTGTGAAATCAATCACACTTAACGGAAGGGGGTGGAAATTTCAGAGTGGCATTCGTACGTCTATCGATTTTTGCTTGAAGTGACGTATGGGACGGTTGCGTATCGATAGAGTTACTACACCAATACGTACCAAGCAAAATATAACTGAAAAGTTGCCTTGTAAAGGTTAAAAATACTATTTAATGCCCATATTTTCTTACGATCAAATATACCTTACATTATTTTATGTCTGGGCACATTGATTAAAAGTAAAAAAAAAAATTAAGCTTTTTACAATAATGTAATAATTCCATTACTTTATAGCAAGGATTCTCCCAAACATTATCAAGGATTTCGTTTTTATTAATTTAATTATCATTACCAAATAATATCATATCTATTTTATCACTGTTTATTAAAATACTCTCTCTACTGGAAGGTCACGGTGGCCTAGGGATAGTTAAGGTTACGGCTTTGGGACTGGAGGGTTCTTGGTTCGAAACCTGATTCCACTGAAGATTAGTCGTGTAATGGCTGTTGCACGTTAAATCATACATGGGACCAAACGTCCTCGCGTTGGTGTGGTGAGGAATTTTGGAGAGGGGGTGCCAGCCAAGGTATCGTCTTCGTTATTTAACGCGGTTCAAAACTACTAGGGTTAATCTAAAATAGCCTTCGTCTTGTTTCAAAACGGGACGTTAGTATAACTAAACAAAACTCTCTACTAGAATTGATTGTTTACTCGTTTCTTTAAGACTTTACCTGCTACTTTTCTATATAATTATCTCAAGGTATATACTGGTTCATAAGCAGGTCTTCTCACCTGTTTCCTTCGGCTGCATTGTTAAAGGAAGTATATTATTGTAATACTATAAAGTCTTACTTCTTAGAGGGTTTTCCTAGCTATTAATAAAATAGGTATGAAGCAAACACAGTTGCTTGAAAACTTTGTCCAGACTGTCAAGTTTAGTGTACGAATTTGCAATATTAGCATCGCGATATAACTCTGAACGTAGATTCTGTAACAATAAAATATCTTTTTTGATGTTTGATAATTATGGATATCTAGATTTAGAACAAGATGCGATAAAAATTTAAGAACTGAAAAAATAATATATAAGTTCCTTAAATTAAATGATCAAATTTTTAAGTAAATCAGAGATATATTACTCAGGGTATATTGATTAATTTGAAGAAGGTTCATTTTTCTAATATGATTTGGTAAATTATTCACAAAAGTTGTTGTAAGGTCGTAAACACTGTTCCATGCCAATATTTGCATAAACAAATTAATTTTAAACACTACATTCTAGTAAATCACGAATTTTAACTATGAATATATTAGGAAGTGAATGTATAATATGTGTTAGAATCATTTAATTTATTTCAAATATTTTCTTGTTGAAAGTATAAATGATTCCTATGTAAAATTGTTTTTCAGTTTCTATTATTGGAGATAAACCCAATCTAAACTTGAAATATCAGAAAAATGAAAAACGTTAAACGATAATGAAATTTTGTTTTATTTTATCGAAATCAGTAAATAATAATGAAGCTCCCAATATCATAAAATATTGCATCTTCCCTAAAAACAATAACTAATATATAAAAATATAACAGTTCCTTACAGTTGATGAATTGAGAAAGTTCTTACAAAAGTAAAACAGGCATTCAATGCAATTTTATCTTTAAAAGTAAGTAAAACTAGTATTCTCTTTGAAATAAGCAAACTTTAGTCAAGAACAATAGTGAATCTATTAAGAATAACCTGATGCATCATCTTCACACCCTTCTTTCTCTCTCAAGCATGAAACTTATGATAGGCTTTTGATTTATGATGGCATTGACCTCTTGTGAGACTAAGAAATGGTTTGAGAATGAAGATCTTACTAGGTATAAAGAAATAAATATTTGCACTCTATTAAAACTGAGTCAATAGTACATGATGATGTGAAAAATATTGTATAACTGTTTTCAGAAATGATTGAAGATGATTGAAGCTAAATTATAGAAACTTCTGTCATTAACATGTTTCGCTAGGGGTGTTTGTCACATAGCAGGATTTTAATTAAACATTTGTACATATGTTGCGAATTGTTTGTTGTATGAACATTTTTAATTAGACCAAGAAGATGAAAATCATACGATCAGAAATAAACTGAGTGCGAGGTACTTAACTGTCTCTGTTATAGTAAAATTTACAGTTGCCGTTATAGTAAAAGAGATAAACTACAGTAAAATTTTTGTAAGTAGGACTTAAATCCTCCAATTATAATACTGTTTTCTCGCTAATCAGCTGCAGATTACTGATGAAAATTTAACAATTACATGTCGCATTCCTTCTATGTCTTTTTATTTGGTATAATAATTGTAGCTGTAATTTAATACAGTTGCATTTTCGAGTTTCAATTTAATTGACGTGATGTTATGTTTCACCCATAAGTTTTATAATTTGTTTATTTTTCTTCATTTTTCCGAAGTTATGTTGACTTTCAATGGAATTTCTTAGAAGAACTCTGTGTGACAGTTTTGATTTTTTCCTCAAATAATCGTTGTAATAATAATTATTATTTTTGTTCTTGGGGCACAATTTTTCATATCGCTTTCCATCATGACTTCCGACGCCTTTATTCGCCAATAAATTAACTTCGGAATTGTAAGTGGCTGATATTAAAATACCTTTTTGTTACTTAAACTTATTTATTAAAGAATAAAAGGCATGCCAGTTTTTAAAGAAATACATCATTTTCTGTGATTTTATGGTCAAAATTGACGTTTTATGTCAATTTACTCATATCTCCATTCTTGTTATATCTTATATTTTATTACTAAGAAGGTACGCTTGTCAACAGAAGAATAATTGCCCTAAAGCTTTTCCTTTCAATAATTGAAATAACAGACATACCATTAAACATGTAAGGTAAGTAATTAACTTTACAGTTTATTTATAATACTTTCAAGCATTCATTAAGCCTGTGCAAGGTAAACTGCTATTCTCATCTTGATAGAAAAAAATAACTTGAGATTCTTCGAGAAATTTCCTTTTTAATATTTACACTACTGGCCAAAAGGATGACTATATTTTGTAACACAAATAAAAATAAATTTGTTTAAAGAATAATCTTCCAATAAATAATATATATAACATGCATAAAACTGTGAAGAAATAAATTGCTAGATATTTCGACAACTTTTCCGTAACATCAGAAATGATTGGTAGTACTGGGCTTGACATTTTTTTCGGACTGAAAAATGTGTTTGATGGTTGGATATCGGAGTTAAACACTACAATCTTCGAACAGTTGCAATAATTAACAACTGTTTATTTAATCTAGAGAAGAACATATACGTTTATAAAGAGAATTTCCTTGATTCTGAGCTTAATAGGGTTTCGTCATTTGAGTCAGTAGTCCTACGACGACATTGGAAGCACAAATGGAAAGAATTCATCAAATGGATGCATAAAAAGAAACATTCCGAAAACGGAACCAAAACATAAACTTCAGAATACAAAATGTGGAGTTCCAACGGATTTTATCCAAAAAATGAGAACTGTGAATACTTAGATTGCTTAGAAATCCAGTTACTTGTTATGGAAATAAAGGATTCCGAAAAGCTAAAGGTACTATTTGTTTCCCCGAAGGAACATATTGAAAATAAGCACTCGATACCTTAAACTCATATTCAACGCAACCAGGTTTGATATCGATTATGATGTTTTACATTCATGCGGTTTATGGAATACTATGTGCTAACGTCGGAACAAGTCACTCATTTGTAGGAGAAATGCTATACGTTTTGCTATGAGAGGAATGACTAAGATCCAAAGCAAAACAATTTAATATGTACTTTGCTGATGGAAGTCAGGAAATTATTGAGGTTCACATCTTTCATGCAAACACTAAAATTAGAGGGAAGTTAATTCCTACAAGTATCTTGGATATTTTATGAGCTAAAGGAAATCGTGTAATCGATATATTTGATGTCATGACATCATTCTTGACATTCAAAGAAAAGAATGGCTTCAGAAATCATCAGACATTGCAGAAGACATTTTCCAACCAGTCCAAGAAGGCGACAAAATTTCAAAGGGATACTCTTGCACTCGCAATCGAGAAAATATAGCAGACAATGTTAAGAATTGTGGTCAAGAAAATCTTCACATCTCTCGATCATTTTCAGTAAGAGCATGCCGTGCTATAGGAACTGAAATGGATGAATCTGAATTTAAAGAGTCATATAGCTATTTATAAACATATTTACTGTTGAAACTCATCAATTTAATGACTTTGCAACAATCACTTTAGTTGCTAGATATTATTCATAACTAGCCCTTTTCGGCGACCAGCTTGATCGCCGGAAATATAATTTCAACTGAATCTCTTATGCATAATTTTATATTCTTGGTTCCCTTAACAAAATAGTTTAAAACTTCAAATTGTTATAGACATTTAACCCGAGTTCTTTTCGTAGCCTTGCATTTGTTCTGTTCCTTGTCTACATTAACGAAAAATACGTATTTGATTTCAACATTAAATTGTCGCGGCACATTTTATATCCAGCAGCATGCTAATTGGCGAAAGACACGCTTATAAAAAGAGTTAAAGTATATCAAAGATAATCTTTCAGTTAACTGAATTATTTCATTATTACATTGAGGACTTCCTTTACAGATTTTACAGAAAATTTGATCAAATGAAAAGAGAAAGTAAAATCCAGAAAGACATTATCTTAGCTTTCAACAAGTAGGAGAAACGAGGAATTAATTATTTGTTTAAAAAATGAAAACTGTTTAAAATGCGTTACAACAATGAAAGATATTGTTGTAAATTGTGCCAAAAATATTTTTTAAAAATTATTACAATTAGAGAAAAAATCCTACGACGAATGAACTGATGTAATTGAAAAGATATTTCTTTAAATTTTAGATGGTGTAAAAATAATTTTTGTGCTGTAATATCTTTCGAAATTATTAAGAAAGAACGACAGAGTTTAGCTTCATTTTTAATGAATTAAAATTGCAAAAGAAATGGCTCCGAGGTGCGCATTCCCACTCTCTAATTCGTTTTCCTGAATAATTTCGTTGCTCTAGGTCTAGAGGTTTTTCCTGTAGAGCGCGCGCACACACGTTTTAAGTAGATTCCAACTTTTAATGTGTTTTTCATTTATTAGGGACAATCATACTTATTCTACTTTTAGAAATAGTGATAGCTTGGTTTTTATGGCAATCTCTACTAATAATAAAGGAGAATGTATGTGTCTTTGTAGTGGTGCTCTATAGAGCAGAGCACTGGACCTAGAGCTATGAAATTTGGTACAAATATACTTTAGAGAATGGGAATGTGCACCTCGGAGCATTTTTTTGAATCGTTCAAGATATAAAATATAAGAATAGCTGCTAAAACGCTTAAAAGCATGAAATTTGTACTCAAATAATATTGATATTAAACTTAAAGGAACCAAAAATAAAAGAATATAAACATATCGTTTCGAATTCTCAACATTCATATATGCTTAAATTTTAATTTTTTCTATAGAAAATGGCATAAAATTGAATACTTTAAACTACTATTTCTACGAAAATAAAAAAGCACGTCCTTCTAGGCTATTAGGTTTCCATTCTTATTACAGCGAAGATAAATGCTTTAAGGAAATTTGCGTTCCATTTCAATTTTTTTTATAAAACGTTCAGTTATAAATTTTCAATTCCACTTTGTTCTCAGAAAGGCATTTCCAACTTTTGTAAAAAATTGATTTGCGAGGCAGCTCTGGAAACAAGATTTTACTTGAAATATTTCCCTTTCCTCAATCACTTTCTCTGAAACCAAATGATAATTATTCCGATAACTTAAAGCATTGGACTGTGAAATAATTCTTAAAGGTAGATCAGGCTGATAACAAATGTGAACCAAAATTTATGAAAGCAAACTATTGTCCTAATCAGTAATTATCTTTAAAAATCTATGCTAAAAACATTGGATATGCTAATAATTCGCTTTTCGAACGGATATATGCATTAAAATTCTCGATTTTACCTTTATTTTAAAGAGAATATAGCAAAATTACTGTACTAGCTTGAAATAATGATATAGTCTGACTTTGGAATATTTCATAAATATGTACTATATTTTTCTGTCGCATGTTATTATGCATGCCTAAGAGCCAAATAAGGAAAGCCTACTTAATTGATATTAATAGTCTTCAAATCTATTTTAGACAGAGAATAACATTGATTTTGGAATTATAAATCAATTTTGCTTAAAATATGGCGGATTATTCAATTTTGCAGCTAAATTAATTAAAAGTATAATGTTTGGATAAAATTTCTTATATTGATATTATATTATTAATATGCGCATGCAAATTTATTGAAAATTTTATTTATATTTAAAAACTTTTATTAATATAATTATACTACAGTTTTATACACGAATTCACTTATTTATAATTTTTTGTTAAATAAAATGTAACAGACACAGTGAGATCAGTTGCCGTTCAGTTAATTTGTTGTGCGTCAAAGTGTTACACGAAGATATTGCATTTTATTGAAGAAGAGAAGACGATGATGGTAAAAATTCACGCTTGAGGTTTGATGATTTTGTACACGTCACTTTTAATCCTCTATTTATTTATATTTAACAATTTTTATCTATTTCATATGAAAATTTTGCCCACGAAATAGTTTAAATTTTTGTCTGGTGAAAACTGAGCCTCCACGAAGAGTCTCCAGTTTTTTTTATGGTAAATTAATTTTAGAACCATAACTATATGGTGCATGCATAAAAAATATTTTTCAGTTCTTTCGAGAAGATAAAAGTAGACTCTAATAAAATTTTTGTCATCTATTGTCCTCTAATTTGCTTTTTACTGCGTATTTAACTGAAAATACTGCTCAATTTATGTTTTCACTCAGATAAACTTTCTTTTTGCGTAATTTACCAAAATTAACAATCACGGATGTTGCTGTTAACACTTGCAGTCATAAAGGTATGCTAGACCCATGTGAAAACAATAATAAGAGTAAATAATTAGAATAAATTTGTATGCCTTGCTGTTTTCCTGAAAGAGTTTGATTTGGTTTATTATAGTTATATTAACGTCCCGACTTCGAACAACACGACAACTACATTTGGACGAACCTCTTCAATTTGAACTACGGTAAGATGACGAGGAGGTGCCCTGAGCTGGCACAGTCTCTCCAAAGGTCCGTACTGCACCAATGACAGGCCATCGAAACTTCAGTTCCGCACCAGTGGCAGGGCGTTTGGCCGCTATTTATGATTTCATATGTAAAAGAATCTTGCACGCCGGATCTTTTGGAAAATCGGGCTTTGAACCTGGAACCCTCCTGTGCCGAAGCCGAGACCTTACCACTAGGACATGAGTCTGAAATTATTTAGATCCTGAATAAAGAAAATGAATTGAAAAAATTGATAACAGTATAACGTCATCAATTATTTCATGTCTTAAAATATTAACGTTAACCTCTCCTCAGCTTTTACAGCTCAACTTTTCTCCACTTTCTAATATAATAATACAACACTAGCCGCTCTCGCCGCCCTCCGGGAGGGTTAGTGGCCAGCACCCAATTTATTCAGCATTACCCCTGCCACCTTAGCTGCTGCATGGCTCCCAGCCGCTACTTTTTTCAATTTTAAATAATGCATGAAGATCAGTGGAACAGACCATAAAACCATAGTACATTTCATATTCTTTGTAGACAAAAGATTCCTTTAAAATTGTAAAATCTTTCAATAAACCTCATCCTCTCTGTAATGTTTTGTATAAATTTTTCTCAAATTTTGGCATAACAGCCATCAGATCCATAAATACAGAATGAAATCGCCCTAATGAAACAGTTTCCATCACATACCTAGGCATTTTATAATATTTTTGGCACGCCATTGTGATGGAACAGTTGGGATCCATATATTTAAAGTACTATGGTAAAATCCTCAGACAGTTCGCCAACCCCAACCACAAGACCGATTTCATTATTTGTTTCATTTGAAAGGTTATGACGTCTAGATATGTCATCAATGGTTGTCTGTACCGCCCCCCCCCCCCCCCACTCCATTTTCTAACAAAATCTAAAAAACACTTCCCCTCTGTTTATTGTCTATGGGAAAAATTTAAAGAAATTTCCCAGCTCCAACCACCGGACCGATTTCGACAACTTTTATTTTATATGAAAGTTTATGACGTCTATATATGTCATCAGAGGTCGCCTGACCCCCACCTTCCCCCATTTTCGAAAGAAATCGAAAAAACTCTTTCCTACTGTTCATTCTCTACAAGGAAAATCCTCTGAAAAAATTTACACGACGGATAATAGCCTAATAGATTCAGTGAGTGTAAGAGAAAGTGATCGGCAAGCATGCCTCTTAATTCCATATTGTATTTTCTGTTTAAGGAGACATACGACTCTTAAACCTTGAAAAAATTTGGGGAGTACACATATTTTAAAATCTTTATATTGGCATATATTTTTGCGAGAACAAAAAATATGGGTATTATTTTTTGAGAAAAATGAGATAGTCACGTTGCGTTCATGATTAGTGATAAAATATTTGTTTAAACACAATAATTTGGGTATTTAAGTAATCCAAACAGCCTGTTTCAGAAACTGAACCTCAATTTATTAACATTTAAATTTAGTTTCTATTTTATATACCAATTTAAAATAAAAATGTTAAAAATTGTTAATATTTTAACTTTTTTAACCTCCCCCAGAAAATTGTTGGTGGAAAATATGTACAAAAATGTGTTTCAATTTGTATAACATAGCAATCAGTAAAAATTTTATGTAAAAATATTCAATAGTTCTTGAGATATCTTGCGAGCAATATAAAAAGACACATTTGAGATACAGCGCTTCAAACATATGGCCATATTCAATGTTTACGTTGAATAGCTGATACATTTTCCTTCATAACTTTCATAATTAATGAAATTTTTTAACGCGAATTGTTTTAAATTGTTCAGAAAAAAAGAGGAAT
>BGPR01041740.1:0-13519 GCA_013235015.1 Araneus ventricosus | reverse complement strand
CCGACAGTTTCTAACCGTCCCACCGCCGCCCTTTAGTTACACCACTGTGTTAAAAGCATTTTTGTTGATTAGGCACTTTTTGTTTCCTCACAGTTGAGTATGCATTTCAGAAAAGTAGCTCTTTCCATAGTTGGATTTGTCCGAAATTCAGCAGAATTTTTTTATCTTAATGTGCAAATTACATTAGATCAGTTTTTGTTCCGTATACAATGATTGAACTAGTGCCGCTGCTCTTCTTAGATATAAAATATTTTTTTCTGATTGCAAACCCCATTTCGAAGTGCTGCCAGTTGCGAGCCGCCCCACCGCCGCCCTTTACCTACACCACTGTGTTAAAAGCATTTTTGTTGATTAGGCACTTTTTTGTTTCCTCACAGTTGAGTATGTATTTCAGGAAAGTAGCTCTTTCCATAGTTGGATTTGTTCGAAATTCAATACAATTTTTTTATTTTAATATGCGGTTACATGAGACACTTCATCCTTTTGCTTCGCAGTTTTCAATTTGCTCATTTTTGTGTTATGGGTTATTTTTCAGAGTTAGAAATTCAAAGGAATCTTCAAATAAAATTAGTAACTAACAACATGAATCAAATATCTTTATCTTAAAAATGCTAGAATTCCAGAAAAAAATAAATGAAAATATGCGTGGGAGGATAGTTCGAATTTCTCTTCTTATCTTAGGTCACAAAAACTTGAATCGTATAAAAATGCTTCAACTCTCGATTTATTTTCTTGGTTGAGGTCCGATTTCGATCGCAGTTAGATATTCATTATTGCTACAGTAACGTTTTCTAAATTTTCTCTATTTCTTCCTTGCTGTTTTACATCAGGTTTTCCTCCTTGCAAAAAATAATTAAAATTTGAAAGAATGGCAATTAATTTTTTTCCATCAAATGCCTTGTGTTAATCTATTCAGATCGTAATAAAGGTATCTGATCTGGCTAGGGATGGCGGTTATTGAAAAATAACTATTTTTCGGTTTTTCAGGTTTTTTCACCTTCGGTGTAACGGTTTTTGAAGTAACCGGTTTACTGGTTTTTTTATAAAAAACGAATGCCGTTTATAGACAAAATTTTTTATTAATATTGTTTTCGCAGGAAATCAATTCATAGGCCGATATTTAACTGTTCATAAGACTCTTTCAGCGATGTGTGATCCTTGAGTCGACACCTCTAAACGGAAACAACATCATTGAACGATGATACTAATCTTTCAGAAGCCACAGAACTTCCAATAAAAGAAAAATATTGTGTTATAGCAACAGTTATTCGCTTGTATTCTTATTCCCGAGGCGTTTTATGTCCGTATTTATATTAATGTGATGGGAAAATAAATATTTGTGGAACGTATGGAGTAATTTATGAATCCGGTTTAATATGAAGAAATTACATAACACAGCCGTGAATAATGATATTTGATGTTGTTTCAGTCAATAACTATAATGCTGAAAAATAACTATGTCTAAACTTTCATACAGTCCCTCTGTACTATTTATCATATTTAGTTAATTTTTTTTTTGGCACACTAAAATTTTAAACTAAATTTCCCTCTCTTTTGCGAGTAAAATTGATCGAGTTATGAAATCTTGACTATCACTTTTAGACCATTTCAGCCTATCTTCAGATAGCTGATTTCCCTGCCGCTTTTTTTTTATCCGGTTATTGGATTTATAACAATAACTGGATAGTGACATACTAACGAATCTTGGTTCAAAATTTCAAAAATACTTACTTTAGCCATGCAATATAAACATATTAGTCTACTTATTAATGAGATTTCTTAATTATTTTAGCATATCGTCAGGCTTATAATTTAAGACATTATAAAAATTTTAAAATATTTTAAAATTTACAAAATTTAAAATTTACAAAATTTAAAATTTACAAAATTTAAAATTTACAAAAGTTTTAATGCAGTAACATTTCTTGAGTAACCATATATAAATGTTTCTTCGTTTTGGAATTTTTTTATATAGAGTTTAGTTTAGTTTATTAATGTCTCGTTTTCGAAGCAACTCGAGAGCTATTTTGGGACGGACCTCCACATTTTGAACCGCGGCCAGATGACGAGGACGATACCTGAGCTGGCGCCCTCGCTCCAAACTTTCGCATGTTTTTATATTTTTATATGAAAAGAAAGAGCCTTCATTTTGTCATTGTTTATTTTGTATCATTCGCCACACTTGGTGGTTAAGTACATGCAAATCAAGCTATTCTGTCCCCACCGAGGTGAGTCGAACCATGTTCATACAACCAGCTCTCATGTATTTAAATGTACTGCCCGTGTTCGGACAATGCTTGTATCATTTTATTCTACCTAATATATCTCGTCCTACACATGCTGGTGGGGCCGTTCTCTCCACGCTGGTCCTCTCCCGGCTATACACCTTTCTTGAGTAGGCCGGCCCAGTGAGGGTATTTTTGCACCACGCCAGAGAGATGGCGTCTGACGCCCTACGTATGATTTAACGTGCAACAGGCTCTATACATGACGGATTTATCAGTGGAATCGGGTTTCGAACCTGAAACCCTCTAACTCCGATGCCGACACCTTACCACTAGAGCTCATAACAAAATGCAATTCTAGTTGTTTCGATGGTCACCATCCTCACATTTTGAGCGAAAAAATATATTTTTTTTTATTTTAGGAGCGTAGAACTAGGATTTTTTAAAAAAGCAATTGTAAACGGGAAAGCTATACAATTTTGTAGCTAATTTTTTTAATTTGTTGTCTACCCCTATACTCTCTTCCTCTTATATTTGTATATAAATTTTCTTCCCCGAGCCCCCACTTATAACTACTAATAGTTCCCACTGTCTGTCAGAAGCCTGTTAACCTGCGATTTCTAACTACATTACACGGAAAAGTGCAGAATGGAATACTTGGAGTGTTTAACCTCAAGGCCACACAGTACCCTTTTTGAAAAAAATTTTTTGAAGACAATAATGATGAAATAAATTAATGGCTTTTTTATAAATCATATTAATAAACAGATTCTGATTTTTAAAAAGTCATTTTAGCAAGAACTATTATTTTAAAATTTAAAAAAAATTGAAATTTTTAAAGTTTTTGTAAACTTTTATAAAATACTTAATTTTTGATATTTTTTAATTATTTCAAGTGATTTATATTTCTTGGACTCTTGGAAATAAAAGTTAGCATGGTATTGATGATCTGACTCATTTTAATTTTGAATAATTATTTTTGTAAAACTACCTGGAAAAAACATGAAAATTCTAAAAATATTAACTTTGACATTTAAAAAAAATAACTAGAACTCTCAGGCCTAAATCCATGATAAATCTTATAGTAAATATATATGAGAGCATCTAGAAAAAATTTCAAAACTCTATCTGGAAAAGGAAAAAAAGCCTCAGGGAATAGAAAACACTTGCATCACCAAAAATAAAAGTTTGAGAAAAATACATTTAAAAAGCATAAAGCAAAAACTAATAATGTTTGTAGAGCTCTGATTTTTAATACGTTATTTCCGAACTTATAAAATGCACTAAAACAATATTTTAATTCAATATGATGGAATATATTTTTTCTTATTTGAAATATTATGTAATTAGTCTTCCAGCTCTTCAAAACATTTTGTCTCTTAGAAGCTTGAGTGCGTTTCGGTTGTAGAATTTTTTCAGCAGAAAAATGACTAAAAAACAATAATGTTAAATTGCAAAGCTTTTAAATAAAAAATCTTTCTACAAAAATTAATATTGGTCTTGAAAATGTCATTTTTATGAATATCAATTACCTAGTTATGAGAACTCAAAAAAAAAGGGGAATATAAACAAACAGAAACGATTTGAGTAGTGAACGTTGAAGTTATAATAGTCATTTCACGTAAGGAATTGATTTTTCACAAAATATTTTTAATTGATTAATTTTACGAATCAGAAAATGCTTCAAAATGAAAACGAAACTAAACACGCCCCCTCAAAGTCAAATTTTGAGACTGAGAACACTGAGAAAACTTCAAATGTCTTTAAAACTATTTCGATATGAGATCTAAAATTTTTAGTCATGTTTCCCTACTGTATGGGCCATCGAAAAATGCAAAAAAATCGATATTTTTGTCATATTTAGGATCGCATAATTTTCAAGAAAACTGTAAATAAAGTGCCTATTTGTTATTCAAGAAAATTAAATAAAAACAAGTGTATGAACAATATATTGATTTTTGGAATATTTTTAGCTTGAAATTAAGAAAATTTTATATTTCAGAAAAACCAACAATCGGAGTTATTGTGACAACCAACTGTTTCCAATTACATCATAAATAGTCTGTTACTGCCATCTGGTATGTAAAATAAGAAATAAAAATTTTTCCCAGCTATAAAAAATGGATTGTTTTTAATCTTTTTGGCGCGTTACTTTTGAAAACTCGAGCCCGGAAATATCATTGGCGCGAGAAATAGAATGCGAAACCTCACCCCGTGATTTTGACGGGATCGAGACGGAAAGTGTTAAACTGAAACCCTTTGGGTGGAATTGCTTAAACTCTTTCATGTATTAACATTTTCAATTATCTGAATGATACGAACTTTCATATAATTATTGAATATATTTTATGCCTGTCCGGTACCCTTGGAAAGGGTCTATTCTGTTATGAATAAGTTGTGGACAAGAGAAAAATAAATACATTTGCAAGTTATAATTCTCTAAAGCATCGTTAATTACAAAAGTAAATTTTTAAGAAACTGAGTCAAGATTTTCGTTCCTATTTGAAATCAGCACCAAATATATTTTATCAAATTTGTTCTTTAGAAAAACGTTTAATCACATAAACTGTTTATTTTCACGTGTTCATTCCTGATCTTTTCATTAATAAATAAAAACTGAAGAAATGTGCGTTTTCTTTAATGCAGGTTAGTAGATTTCCCGTTTTGAGGGGAAAAATAAATGGTTACATTAGCTATAAAATGTGCGTATAGCTATATAGTTAAATTTATTTCACTACTTATGCTGGAAACAAGAAAAATAATTTCTTCGGGCATTTACTGCATATAACTAACCAGGAAAAGAAATATAAGCTAAAGTCTAATCCTCACGATCGTACGGGTTCTGTCTTAAAAAGTTATTAGTTATTTTACTTAATACTATAGTTTAGGTTAACATATCATGTTTTTCCTTTTTACTCATTTAATCTATTTATTTGGCACTGCTTCTGACATCGAAATTTTGTTGATTTCTATGAGGATTTTATAAATTGTGGATATTTGAATTTAAATATAGTATTATTGTAATTTTTTTAATGAGACGGCATTCATCCTGTGCCAGGTCCTGTCTGCTTCCACTTCATGTCCACATAATCCTATCACAAAGAATCACATTGATTCTAGATACGAAGGTATGAAGTGGTGCTATATATTTATATAAAGTGTGCATAAACCAGGGGCGTAGTACAGCCAGTACGCCATTCCGGTACTGCTTCCTTTTCACAAGAAATAAATAAGAAAAAGTAGTGAAAACGTCCTCAAAACAGCACGGTGTTTGTCATCCAGGTTAGAGCGTCCCGGCACTGTTTTTAGAGAGTCCCGCCACTGCTTTTAGAGCATCCCGTCACTGTTTTCAGAGCGTCCCGGCACAGCTTATTTTGCGACTACACAACTGGAGTAAACGTTTAAGTTAAGGAAAAAACACTCCCTCTGGTTAAAACATTGTAAAAAATGGGAGTGAATTGAAATCTAAGCAAACCAACATGTTAACGAAAACGACGCAATGAACAGGTTTTACAATATCACAATCCATGAACCTCCGTCGCATAAACATTTCACTTTTACGACTCGGAAGCATTTGATTATGAAGGTCAGTTACCTGGCAACTGGTGTTGCGTCACCGTTTGTGGTCGAAATGGTGATCGGGTTTCCAAGTGGAAAGTCTCAGCTCGTCCGGTTTCTGTTTCGTTTACTTTCTTAAACCGGTAACATGACCTTCATGCTGCTCAACTTCAAACCAAGCAAAAAAGGGGAAAGCTTCGTTTTATATAAAGCTTCTCGGCATTCGTGTTGTCCAGGTTTGAGACATCTACGCAATTTTCCTTCATTATACAGGTAAGGTATCTTTTGATTGAAATTGTTATCTTACGATTACCTTCAGATGAATGTGTTTTGTGGGTTTCAATCGAGATAAAATGTTTTACGCTACTTACACACTCACCGATTTCTTCTGGTCGGCTTGAAAACATTCTACTTTTGCAGGCGATGCGTTCCTTGCACACACACAGATCGATCGGGGGAAAAGTGATTAGCAATCGGGAGTCACTGGTTCCCACTGGCCAATTAAATGCAAATGGAAAAATTTTACTTACTGAACTATTAGAACTAATGACAAATAAATTATTTTATAATCACTGAAAATGAAAACTCTCCATTCAGTCTAATCACTGAAATGACAGCTTCGTGAGAAGTTTTTTTTATTTAAAATAAAGAATGGTTTCTTTTTTAGGCCTGTTAATTCTATTGGACTGGTCCTTATACATATGGAATTCATTAAAAAATAGTCTATCTAAATTAGGATTTTGCATCTGTTTTGATGGAAATGAATTTTGAGGGTTTCGAGAATAATTATGGTTTTCTCCATATTAAAAAAAATTACCAAAATTTTCAATAATGCCATGAGAATTTCATAATAAATAAAAAATATTCTATATTAGTGCTTGGGAATTACAGTTAAACAGAAAAAAAAATTAAATATTAGATTAGTGAAAACAATGAAAACTACTCCCTTTCCGCATTGTTTACCTTTCCATTTGCAGCTGTTCAGTTTTATCAATTGTTTATAATTTAATTTCTGACTATCGTTCTAGTAAAATAAAAAGAGTTTTGGGAGTATATTACAAAATAAAAGTGAAATGAAACAAAAAAAATGTAATATTCGACCGAAAACATAGGCGGATACCTTGTAATTGAAAACTAAATTATAATGTATTATCATTATTAATACTTGGTGACAATAATCCAACAATGTGAAAAGTAATCCCTTCAACATTCGAAAGAATTTGAATTTTCATTCATTATGTAAATAAATCAAAACTAAAAAAAAGTGTGAAATCAGCAAATTTATATTTATTCTTACACTGTAAAAAAAATATCCGTCAAATCACGGAAAAAGTACCGGCAGCAGTGTTGCCGGCAATATTCCGTTTCGTAAAGCATCTCTCGGTTTTTCTACAGAAAATTCCGTTTTTGGTTTTTCCGTTTTTGCTTTTACCGTTTTCGAATTCTCCGTTTTTTCACAGAAATTCCGTTTTTGGTTTTTCCGTGTTTTCAAGGAAATTCTGTTTCTGATTTTTCTGTGTTTTAACAGAAATTCTTTTTAAGGTCCCCTTTAGTGTCGAAAGATGCGATTTTTGAGACAAATAGTTAAAAACGTCCAGGGCTCTTATCATTTGCAAAGCAAATTTAAAATTTTTTACGAGAGTATTATGATCTATTGTTTACATAAATGATAATTTTCAGTAGAAAGTAACATATTAAAAAAATCTTTTTTAACGACTGTTTTAAATTTTAGAATGATTTGCACATCACAGGATTTTACAATACCTACTTATTCCCTTTTTTTGCAAAATTTTAAAATGCTACAAAAGTGAAATGACTAACTCTGAAGAAAATATGCATAATTTCTGTAATTTTTGTTCCTAAACCGAAAATACATTTTTCAATGCCGTTATTTTATTTTTTTAAGTGCACATAAATTTTATGATTTAAACCGAAGTTATGATTTTATGACATTTTAAAGAAGGCAATATGGACACCAAATATTTGAAACTTTCTAATGAAAAACTTTGAAATTTTAAACAGTCATGTACACAATATTCGGAAAATTTAAATGAGTACTGAAAAAGGTATTTGTGTTTCATTTCAAGTTAATGAGTCCGGGACATGATCAACCCTTTCTCACAAAATCCACACTTTTCCACTCTTTAAGGGGTATGTGATCCCCTTAATTTACTGTTCTTTTTTCCCCTGAGTATCATGGAAGTGCCATTATTCCATTTCTTCTATTATTTTATTTTCCTTCCTACTTTCAGCAACACCCTATTGAATTCATTTTCTTTAATTTTCATTTTAACTCAATTTATTCAGCATATGCTTCAGTTTTTATCACCAATAAAATTCATATTCAATAGAATACAATGAAATGATGCAACTAAAAATAGAGAGTCGGAATAACTAGTAATAACATGAATAAATTGAGAAAGACCAATTCAATTGATTTTATGCAATCTACTTTCTCTTAAGCCCGTTACAGGAAAAAAAAAACTGCTTTTGAATTTTAAGGAATGAAAGCAAGCGTATAACACTGGAATGAGAGCGGAATAATTGTTTTTTTAAAAACAGTTCATGAGTTTGAGATTAAATTATTAAAATGCTTCCATTTTAAATACACAAAATATTCAACTTTTTCCTGGTTAATACTATGATGTGTCTCTAATGTTTATGCTGCTTATTCTTAATGAAAGCAATACTTCTAATGTACAACTGCTCCTAGAATCTATTTAAGGGTGAATTGACTTGTATGATTAAATTTTTTTTTCTAACCAAATTAAATCTTTTTTAAAACTTGTCTAATCAAAAATCACAATGGAAACATAAAAAAGCTGATGAAATTGAATCCCATATCTTGTTTCTAGTTATTTTGGAATGTGCAATTGCAATAAAACTCTCCATGTGCACACAATATCTGTCACCTATAAATACTTCAATGTGCTTTCCTTCAATCTTTTTTTCAGGTATTTAACTCTTCCTTAATTTTAACAAAATTTTCCTATTAAATTCAGGAAATACTTTTTAAAATTTTTGCATTTTCACAAAAATTTTCTATATCTTTTCATTTTTGAATAATTCAACTTCACATCCTTTAACATAAGTTCACATTTAGTATGTGTAATAATATTTATATCACCACAATTTTAGGGTCTAAATAAACAGCTAAATTTTCTTTTAAATTTCATCCACAATTCTCATGTCACTGAAAATTATACTTGTTTGAAAAAATTAAACTTTGTTTGGATTTCCTACCCAAATAAAGCAACTGGTATTTAACTTCCCTATTTTTAACAAAATCTTCCTATTTAATTCAGGAAATACTTTTTAAAATTTTTACATTTTCACAAAATTTTCTTAAAATATACATTCTTTTTTATAATCCAACTATTTGTTAACAATAAATATATCATATAGGTTCATATTCAACAATAGCAATATTTAGGTCACTACAATTATAGCACCCAAATAACCCAATTTTCAGTTAATGTTAAAAAAACCCATCTTAAAATGAAAATTCTTATTTTTTTTATATTATAAAAAAGCTTTAGATTTCCAAAGAATATCACAAATTTCTCAAGTAGAAATTATGGAGCTAGATCCTTATACAAGTTTTATTATTTTTTTAACAAATTAAGTTTTAAATAGATAAATAATATTTGCAAAAACAAAAGTTAGGGTCAGGTGGGGTAAAGTGGGTCACTTTTTAGCTATTTTCACATTCAAAGTTTTGTAGCAATAAAATCATAAAACTTTCCTGTTTTTTTTTTCAATTGCATCTTGGCATTACATTCCTTCAGGACATATTTATGTAATTTTAACAATTATTTTTTAATTATAAATTAATTAAACTTAGCTTGAATAGCTTTGACTCATTTTACCTCATCTTGTGGTAAAATGGGTCATAAATGCAAAATGATGCTTAAAGAATATATTAGGAAATACATTAAAATAAAAAGGTGGTCTGTTACATATTCTGCTAAACAATACAATATTCAAATTTTAAAGTAGTATTGTTCACGGTTATTGTAAAATGGCTCTTCTAAAACTTTTACAACATCAGTCTTTTCTACTCTATCAATACCCTCTTTTACAGGAAAAACATAAAAATCCCCTACAGGGTTCCCACTCTTTTTACAAAACAAAAATTAAGGACCTTAAAAATATTATATTAATTATTTATCAAACATACATACACACACACAATTACTGTATGGAAAAAAAGCCAATTCATATCTTTCTCAAGAAAACACACGATTTCATCATATTGCAAGAAGTACTGTATTTATTATAGAACTGTTTAATTTTTAGTATAATTATGTATCTTAAAAAATGTTACTTCTCCTTAAAAATCCATAATTACGTTAAAGTTAATTAATCATTTTCCTGAATTACATATCAAAGTATTCATAGAAGTCAGGTGAATACGAAAATTTTCGCTTCATGAACAATGTAGGTAAATGAATATTATTTGCGAATGTAAACTCTATCAACATGCAAAGAATACACATTACAAAAGAAATTCAAATCACATTAATTTATTCAACTTAGAATTAACAGTTGAAAATACTGACAAAAAAATATTAACAGGTAACAACAATAATTAAAAATACTAATAAATAAGAACTGAAGCTTTTTTTAAAATTTTTTCCAAGACAGACACCAATAAAAAAATGCTGTGTTCCTGTGTCAGGTGCTATATGATACGATTAAATTAAGCACAATTAATAAAAAAATTTACCCTGAAACATAAACTACACTATACAAAAAACCTCTATCTCTAGGAGCAGCTAAAAGTTACCAATACGTAAGAAAACTTTCAACATCAGCAAAAACTTCACTGAATACATTTTACCATGGGGGAAAACAAGACTGAACAAACCAAAATCAAGTATTCAAGAAATAACTAATCAACACTAGAAATCTTCAAGAACAACCTTGCTTAACACAACTGTCTCAAATACTTACCAAGAGCTCCAAATTTCACAACAGTATCACAAAACCATTTAAAAATATGATTTTGCTATATTTCACGTTTTTCAGTTGTTTCATTACTATAAAAATTTATTATAAAGAAAATATATGTATACAATAATTATAACTATCTCAGCTGAACTTGATCAACCAAACAAAAACTAAGTTTGCCATGAAGTAAATTGATGGCTTTTAGAACAATATTAACTCATTTGTAAATCTTTTCAAAATTCCCCTTTGATGACTTGTGTTTGAAAAAATATAGTTGAAAATTTCACCGGATTTACAAATACAATTTACAAAGAGTTGCGAAGGATATTGTAATCCGGCTTTTGAGTTAGCAAACTCTT
This sequence comes from Araneus ventricosus, assembly GCA_013235015.1. Taxonomy (NCBI): domain Eukaryota; kingdom Metazoa; phylum Arthropoda; class Arachnida; order Araneae; family Araneidae; genus Araneus; species Araneus ventricosus. Next base: position 2,424 of record BGPR01041740.1, on the reverse strand, counting down.
TAAATGACAGAAGAATATAAGTGGCAGTTGCTGCGTTGCTGACATATATTTGATTTGCAGAGTTCACAGTAGATTTTCTGAAGAGATACTTTTGAAATGTAGCCTGCCACATAAGTGGCACTGTTGAGCTCCAAATCATCCCAATTTTCCTGTGCTTCTGGGCAATCCATGATGGTTCATCAATAACAAGATCTAGGCAATCTTCATCCGTTTGCGGGATGATTTGGGTGGAATGATGTCATCATCTCGCTCATAGTTGGCATTTCCACACATAGCAAACATCAATTCAGTAATAACATCAGTGTCCTGTGCAGGAAGTCCACTGGAGTAGGATGGTCATTCGCCTGGCCTAAAGAGAACATATCAATTAAACACATGGAATTAATAAATATTTTTAAGTTTCTATGTATTTTTTATAGTAATCAGCAAATTATTTTACACAATTTACTTATTTTTCATTTAAGGCAGCCTTAAAACATTTCTTAAATGTTAAAAATATTGTTAAATTTTAGAATAAATTGAACCTTCCAAATTTGTGTTTATAATAAAATAATTTGAAATTTGACATTGAATTTTTTAAAGAATACCTAAAGAAATGATGAAAAAGTTGTGTTAAATAAGTTCAATAAAATAAAAGCAATTTATTAATTTACACAGCTTTCTTTTACCAAACTCAAATTTTATAATTAAATAAATTAATTTCAAGCAATAAACAACATACCCGAGAAAAATAGTTTTCTAAAGCTGGTTGAAGCGGCTGATGAGGACAAATTTCATTTTTTCCAAACAATTCAGGTACCAGAAGAAGGAAAGCAGACAGTGTGACTGGCCATCCTGTTATGCTGTGTTTATGTGGATCTATAAAACATAATGCGAGCATTAAAGAAATTTATTGACACGAGAACGAACTATGTATACACTAAGCCGAAGGTTGAAAAATGAGTAAAATTCGTTCATACCTTTCTTCGTCTTTTGGGAAGCGAAAATATTTCAACTCCTGCGATTTTGCACGAGTGGCGTTGCAAGAAATACATCTGCCATGATTCCTGCTGAATTCTGTTTTCTCAGACCTAGAAGCAAGCTAGAAGAATCAAAGACGACAAAAAAAAAATTCCGTTGCAAGTTCACCGAAGTTACCCACGCCACGATCAAAACAAATGAAATCCCCTGCGCATTCTTTTGCGCAACAGGACCTGGCGAGACTTCCTAAATGTTTGCTTCCTTACAAAATCTCGCCAGAATTGGTTTTTGGGAAACTGCCAAGTTTTCGAAGTGTCGCTTCTTCTCTTATAAGCTCTTTGGTTAAACTCGATTATCACATTTTTTACTAATAACATTTCCAGAGACATAAGATGGCGGCGCGGTTCCATGATTCACTTTTGCTTCCCGGCTTTCTTGGCGCCTATTCAAGGTTGTTTGGCGAGAGAGTCAATTGGGGGAAAACGAAAATGAATCAAAATGAATAGCATATTAAAGTTATACTCGTTTAAAATACACACATTTAAAACAGATATTGACTTTATGCCTTATATATGTGTATTTTATGGTAATAACTTGCTGATATCTTTTGGCCTTGATGTTTTTAATACATTTTAACAGAAAGTAATACATTTCGGATTTGAAATTTTGCGCGTTGTCGCCAATTCTAAACCGATTAGACCAGTTACGGCAGCCATAAAAACGGAAAAAGCCCATTTTCGCCTTTCCGATTCGCGTTTTACGGAAAGTGTCCGTATGTTTAAGGGGAAAATACCGGTTTCGAGACATTATGGAAATTTTCCGTTAAAATCAGTAAATTTTCACCTGAATTTTCAGGTGGATTTTTTACAGTGTAGGGCTGTCGGAAAATGAAGTTGTTCCGAGAATTATTCTCATTTCATTAATGACATAAGTTACATTAAAATTCATAAGAAAATTAGGTTGAACATAAAAATACTAACTTCAAAGAATTGCAATTATTCATCAGACATTTAATTAGCTAATTAAAAATAAGCAATACGTTCTATTCATACAAATAAATAATGCATTCTATTTTATTTTAAAAATAAAATGTAATTAAAAATAGAAATACAAATATGGACTGTATGCGAAATCAATTATATCATTTAAACAATTACTGAATAGTTGAAATATAAAAAAATGCGTAAATATTTTTTGAGACCCACAAATGTTTAAGCATAAGTTTTTTAACAATATTATTACACCACTGAGAATAATGACTTTTAACTATCAGTTAAAAAATTATCAGTTTATAAATAATTTCCTCATTCTTATATTAATAATATCCATACCCAGCCTAAGAGAAAAAGTTAATATTTTTACTAAAAGATATTGTTCAGTATTTTTTTTAAAAATATAACTGATTTTATGAAAAGAAAGAGAAGGAAACACGAGACCGCAGCCCGAAATTGGCCGAAAATCGGT
>BGPR01041739.1:0-13519 GCA_013235015.1 Araneus ventricosus | reverse complement strand
CTGGTCCCATAAAGAATTCAGCCAAATGCAGCCAGGACAGAAGAGAAGCCTTCTGGTGCTGCCTCTTCAGATGGGAGCGCCCAAAATCGAGCTGACTCTGTACTTGAGACAAACTAGCGGGGAAGACAATGTGCTTATTGAAGTAAAAATTAGTGATCGAAAGGAACTCCATTGTGTCATTGCCAAAATTTCAGTTGTAGATGCTGATGGACGCTTTTCTCACACTAAAGGTAAAGGAGCCATATTTATTGTAGAAGAGGATTGTTTGAAATTCGAACCGTTTGTTAAAAAAGTTGAACTGCTAACGGACGAAAGTCGCTATTTGATTAATGACGTATTATTTCTCAAGTGCGAACTGAAGACTAGTTTTGGGGTTGTTTTGGCTGGGCTTGAAAACTATGGCTACGGTTTGAGTACTACTGTTGAGTCTGCGTTACCTGCAAAGAGTACGAATGATTTGAAGAGTAGTGAAGAAATATCTAGCTTGTACACTTCGTGTAGTTCAGATAGTTTGAGCAATTTGGAGAATGGAAACGACTGCTCTGAAGATTGTTGCTCGCTTTGTCCTTTAAACATAGCATTGCACCGCTTACAAAAAGATGGAGAGATCCCTGACCTGCGGCTGACTAATGGCAGCAGATCATTTTATGTTCACAGAAGCATTCTGGTAGAAAATTCTCCTGCGTTCAAGAAGCTGATCGACGAAAATGTGACTACGAAATATTTTGATCTAAGCACGCAATACCTACATCACATATTAACTTACGTGTACACGGGCACTGTCACATATTAACTCAAGGTGTTACCTACGATATGCTTGGAGTAGACAAAAAGTGCAAGCTGGCGGATCTCAAACAACTATTTTCTAAATTCTTGGAAAGCTTCTGCTGCCCAAGCAGTGTTCACGATAGATTGACCTTAGCCGAGAAGCTCCAAGAAAGAAAGCCGAAAAGATGAATCCGACAACTTATTTTTCTTGCAATTATAATGAATTTCTTTTGAAGAATCGTAGAAATTGAAGATAAAAAAATTAGAATAGAAACTATTGAACAAGTATTCGAACAAGGAAGGGAATTAATTTGAATCAACTATCTTGAAGAGAATATGTAATTAACATATTTCTTTAGCATGTATATGTATAATATGCCTTTTAAATAATTGAGAGAAAATCTCTGAGCTATACAAAAAGTGCAAAATGTTTGAAACTCAGTTTTGTAAGTACACTATTATTTCATTAGCAATTAATCAGCCTAATTATAAATATTATCATTTACTTTATAATGTAATAATACTATGTTTTTGCTTTAAAACTTTTTGTTTGAAATGAAACTCTATTAAAGAATCTTATTCACATTATTATCTACACTCAGAATGCTTCTGAAAATGTGCTTATGATAAACCTCTAACTTTGTAATTAAATCACGCGACTGTTTATTTTTGTGAATTTTCTTTCCCTAATATTTTAAGAGGATGTGTATATTAATTAACTTCGTTAACGAAATTCGGAATAGTTAACGATCTAATCCATTGATCCAAAGTTACTGATTTTATTAGAAACGTGCTTTGATTATCTTGAATGTTGCTTATCATGGATTTTTACAACGGATTTCAATTACATTTTTAGCTAGTCGAAATATAAGTTAAATTTCTATGCATTTTTAAGCCCCTCGTTAATGATTTCTGAAAGAATTATCATGCTAATACCATCTTTGTTTTTGTCTAAAGCTTCATAAAAATACATTTCCAATGCTACTAGTGTATTGGTAAATTCATTTTGGTTTTAATTTCTATGAGTTCAAGGTTTTATGTTTAAAGAATAATTCAAAATTTGGCCTTCTTATGTGGTAATAATACAGTTTAAACTCTGTAAATGATTAACTAATTTACGTATTGTTTTGGTTATAATTTTTTTAAATTTCATTTTTTTTTACCCTTGTTTTCGTAATGTTGCCTTGCAACAATTTCAGAACGGATATATCGTAAAAAGGAGTAACAGCAGTGGCGGCTCGTCCATAAGAGCTGCAGTCCCCCCTGAAATTATTTTAAAAGATTGTATTTTTCTTTTTATTCTAATTGGCTTAATTTTCCAAATTGAGAACCAGTGATCAACGAAAATGGCAAAAAAGTAATAAAAAATGTAAAGGGAAGACGGAAAATCAATCAAGAATTAAGAGAGAGACCAGAGCTGCAGAAAATTTTGCCCCTCCTCAAGATCCGAAATTAACGCAATGAGCAACACGAAGCATTAGAAAGGCAACCCTTTCTCCGCTTGAAATTGCATTCCTTTGAGCTGCACTTTGGAGCAGCTCACGATTGGCACGACTTCCTCATTTGTCTTTTTTTTTCGCTTTTTCTCAGTAGTTAAGTCGTTATGTAGTTTTCTTAAATCCAATTCTGGAGGCGTTGTAATATTTTGATTCTTTATGTGTTTTCGGGTGCTGGTTACGAAGCTGAGGTTTGCCACCAATAATTTTTGTTGGAATGTTAGTTATAGCCAAAAATCATGAAGAATTTTCTTCCCCAGTTATTTTGCTTATAACTCAAAAACTATCAATTTTTAGTATATCATCATTACATATCAAAAATAATCAGCACAAAATTTGCTACAACTTAGGTCTCTGCAACTTTTGCAGCACTGCTTGTTTCTGAGCTGACGAGCCGCCACTGAGTAACAGACAATTTCTGTTCAATTTTTCGTTCCTGTTTCATGGATTTAATACCGCACCTATTCACTTTTTCTTCCAATAAAAGCTTCAAATTTCATTTAAATCGCCTTATTGTTTCTATATTTGTCATGTTTTGCTTCGATAGTTAACATTTCATTTAGCTTTCACTTACATGTGTTCTTTGCCTTGATTGTAGAAATAAGTGACTGAAGTTAATATTATTGGTTTTTTTATATGCTTTTATTTTACTTGACTGGTTGCGTGTTTGCAAAAATTGAATTTTGTAATAGATTTTTCCCTCAATTCCTAATGTGCCAGAGTTCGATTAATTTTATACAGTTGCGTATTTTAGATGAGAATATGACATTTTAATATTTTAAATACTTGATTACTCGTTAATTATCTTAATTTTAGTTAAATTTTGGTTCCTCGTGAGAGACGGCATTTGGTTGTGAATTTAAGAAAATAAAATGACGTCCAGAATTATAATATTCATAATAAGCCGTCTTCGGTGTCTAGTTTGTTCGCGAAGAATGCAACTTCAGTCGAATCTCGTATGCAAAATAAATTGAAACTTCAAATTGTGTTAGAAACATTAATCCACGATCTTTCAATGGCATTGCACCTGTTCTGTTCATTGCCTACATGGGCATCCCTAATGGTGTCCAGGAACCATCCGTGTCATCTAACATTTAATTCAATGTTTTAGGCCCCAGCTTCTATTCCTTATTACTCCTGCAAAATATGCATTTGATTTCAACATTAAAATGGCGCGTCACATACAGCAGTGTTTTAGCTGTGTTAAACCTTGTTGATAAAAAGAAGTAAAACATAACAACCACAAACATTCAGCTTTCTGCATATATTTTCTAATGGGAATGCGGGGACATAGATGCACTTTTTTTGGAAAGCTAAAAAATTATATTACCAACCGAAATAATTAGAACTAATACGCTATATTTATACATTTGTTAATCTAATATAGAATTTCAGTCGAGTTTTGGTCATAAATGACGTAATAAAATACTTATTACACTTTTTTCCTAAAAATGGATTTGTAACAATCTGCTCCATACTAGGGGTACATTGATACACACGGAAGTATCGAAAATAATGATGATTAATAGGTATAGGATCCAAACAAAATTTTTTTTATCAATACACTTTGCATTCCAAATCATGGTTTAGAAGTTCAACAAACTAACAAACTTTTGTTTTAATCAAAATTCAATATTTTTAATGAGACGGGAAAAATGCAACAATAATGCCTCAAAAAATAATTTATCTCTATAAATAATAAAGGAGAATGTGTGTGTGAAAATACTTTGGAGGGAGGGAATATGTACCTCGAAACCGTTTTCGGAAATATGAATTAATTAAAAATTAAGGGAAATTTTCGCTTTCTTCCTTGACGACCTACGAAAATAATATAGTACAGAAATAATTTCCAGGTCATCTGAAAATGCAAACAACTATAGTTTCGATTTTGTTAATTAAGTTTCCGTACAATTTTTTCTCCAATTTTTATAAATTCTTTAAAAAATATTTTAAACTTAATTTAAAACAATACTTTTCATTTTCACAATGAAATTTAAACCGGAGTATTTAATTTGGAGTAGATTCCCTGACAGAAAAATGTAACTAGTTAAAGAAATCACACAGCACATATTTACAGTAAAATTTACTTAGACGAGAAGATTACCGGTTTGATTCATTTATAAATTACCTTTTGAGTAAACGTGGTCGAAAAATATACCCTGTAAATATACTGTTACAGTCATCGAAAGTCACTTCCCAGCAATGCAGGTCTTATGGTTGGGAAGAGGGTTTTACAAGGTGAAGCATGGAGTGACCTCAGCGACTCTCGTGGCACGCATGACCTTGGCGACAAACTTGGCGACCATTTTGGCGACTTGGCGACAAATTTGGCGACCTTGGCGACAAATAGATTATTCTCGAAAATGCAATCCTTTTCTCGATATTTCTATTAGGGGCCGAGATCTAGGATTTTCATGAAAATTCTATGTGACGTCACGGCCTAACGGGGAGAGTATATAAGACCGCGTTTGGACCACAACAGCGTCTTTGAACGACTGGTTACTGTGAAGCGTAAACGTCTTCGGAGTTCTATCTGCTGTGTGAGCTAATCAGCTGGTGAGCTGAGCTGTTATTGTCGTGACTAGTTATTTGCTGACTGTTTGTGCTGTTAGATATCAAAGCGCTGAACTGTCATTACCTGTGAATTGTTGTCTATTTACATTGGTAATCTGTGCAAGGACTATTGTTTCCTGTACCTGTGCTACGTGTTATCCTGTATATTTGTAAATAAACCTTCATTCTCCATTATCCTGCGTGTTGGACTGTTTACACCATACACCCACGGTAAGATTTTGTGCAACAATACTGTGGCTTATATATGAGGGGATGTGAACATCCTGACCCATATCAATCATCAAAATTTATAGATTGTTTCAATGTTCCCGCGTATCCATCTACCTCAATTACCCCTACTTGCTATCTTGGAGGACTTTGTTTACAGATTTTATAGAAAAATCGATTCAATAAAAAAAGAAGTAAATTCCATTAGGATATTTAGCTTAGCTTTCAACAATTGAAGAGAAATTCACAATTAAATACTTGTTTAAAGAATGGGAAAGGTTTGAATTTCATTGCAACAAAGAAAAGTATTGCTGTAAATAGGTTTCTACTAAAATAGTTTTACTATTTAACTCTCATTTTTCAATTAATATAAGACAAAAGTCCCCTCCGTGGACGTCCCTACACTTAGAATTCAAAATAATATTTACTGAAACTCAAGCACTTTTTAAAAAAATTATATATTTTTTTCAGTATTAACTAATTTAAAGTCTCTAGTTAAGGTCTAACCTAACATTTTTTACCAATTATTTTTACTTAGTAATTAATTTTTACACTTTAGACAAAGAAAATAACTTTAAAAAAATATCATAAATGGCAGTTCATGTCAAATCATCATGAGAGAGTTTATAAAAGAGGCAGACAATTTGTTCTTTAAGAACGAAATTTAGTTCTATTGCGAATTTATTGAATATATACCAATTTGTTAGTTACATTTAGAGCTTGGTAAAGTTCTCAGCGTCCACTCCGTGGGCATCATAAATAAGTTAAGAAGAATCTAATTTATAAATTAAATACAAAATTTTGTTAGGTTTAGTATCGAATTTAATAAAAAATAAGTGTACTACTTTAACCATGTAAAAAACAAAGCACTTAAAAATTCAAAACTTAGTTTTTGCCTCCTCCGTGGAATTCCCCTCTGTGGGCATGGCATGTCCACAGAGAGGATGGCATTGTCAATGAAAGAGACAAAATCTCAAAAATCATGATACAGTTAGATAATTTAAAATAATATCAATTAAAAGTTCTTTGATAGATATTTTTTTATGAAATTCAGTGGTTTTCTTTTGTATTTTTTAAAAATTAAAATTGAAATTATATTCTCGAAAAGAATTAAGGTAAATAATTCATATAGAATATTTATAATATTAAAGGTTCAATAATGCATAACAAACATTTTAATAGCTAAATTTATTTTTAGAAAAAGTGGGAACATCAAAAAATAAAAAAGACAAAGCAGTCAGACGCTCAAATTCAAAAGAGAAGAGAGCGGTAAAAACTTAATATGAGACATACTAGATTGTTTATTAATAAATAAACAATCAATTTATTTAGGCATTCTTTAACCTAGTACATAGGGTGTCCACACTTATCGTGGTCCAATAGCTATTTTCTAAACCGTTAGAGATAGACATATAGTTCCAATTGGAAAAATGCTTTAAATGAAGGGAACAATTATATTTTATGTTTTTTTAATGATTAAATATATTCCTGAAAAAGTTACGAATTCTAACTTTTTATACCATCCTCCGGTACTATCAATCATATTTAGCAAAATATTTTTCACACTCTAACATTTCGGAAGAGAATCGCTCAAGCACGGAGGGGAAGAGAATCGTTCAAGCACGAAGGAGAAGAGAATCGCTCAAGCACGGAGGGGAAGAGAATCGTTCAAGCACGAAGGAGAAGAGAATCGCTCAAGCACGGAGGGGAAGAGAGTCGCTCAAGCACGGCGGCGCCTGAACGCCAGAGATGGTGTGGTACGGAAGTTTGGAGAGGGGGTTGTCGTCCTCGTGGTCTGGCCGCTGTTCAAAATTACGAGATCCGTCCCAAAATAACTCTCGAGTTGCTTCAAAATGGGAAGTTAATATTACTAAACTAAACTCTCGTAACAGCACTCTACATTCTGTGCTTTAGAACTAGACGAACAAAAGACCCATCATGCCGACTTTTCAAGAGAGCATAAGAACTGAAAATAATTTACTAGTTGCCTGTGAGGAATTGCGCTCTTATAACTTTAGTAATTATAAAAGGAGAATTGTTAACAGACAGAAAATGATGCAGAAACCTGATAACCTGAAAATCATCGAATTTGTACTTGCACTCGTTTGATTTTGAAATACAGATATGTACTAGATAGGTAAAAGAAAAAGAGCATATTTAAGTGGCACAAAAATCTTTAATCACCCGTTATGACCAGACGAGCTGTAGAAAATCTGCACCACTAATATTTATGGTTAGAGAATGTCTTACCGCTATTATAAAAAATGTTGAGACTGACCCCTCTGATCTCCAGTCAACATCACCACTCAAGTCAATCATCTGGACTGATGGGCCTAGTCTATTAACTACGAGTGATTAAGACAGACTCAAAGAAACATACTAAAATGATAAACTATTTATTTAACTCCGGAATTAAAAGTCACATCACTGTGTGACGAAAGAAAATAACAGTAGTATGACATTAGACCGTTCCAGTATATATACAGTAATGAATCTGCGCAGTTTGATTACAAAGAGGTTCGCTTGGAGTGACTGCATAGAAGCAACACAAAAATGATCCGTAGACAGCAGGGTTGGATTGACAATTTGACTCTAGTAGTAATGGATGCCACAAATGTATTCGATAGGGACATTCATTGCCATTGTTGCAAATTTATTCGATGCCTCTTTCTTTCACAACAGCACGCTACATATAGTCGAAATAGGTAACATAAAAGGAGAACAATAAAGAAGCATAAAATCTTTTATTGATTGAAAGATTGATTTTAGACTAAATTGGATCGAAAGCTGTTTGAAATACATTTTAATGCTACTTGATTAAAAAGGAATCGGGTTTGCTGTCATAAAAAAGATATCAGTTTGATAATCAATATTTATTACGTGTCCTTCAAAATAATTGCCTATGACTGCAAAGCACTTTTGCCAATTTTTTTTCCATTCCTCAAAACATACCTTATAGCCATTTTCGTAAAGCAGCTCCAGCGACTGTAGCAAATTTTCTTTTATTGCATCAATAGATTAAAAACAATGACCTCGAAGAGGTAATTTCAACGACAGAAATGTTTAAAAAGTCGCACAGTGCCATATAAGGTGGATACGCAGCTTACGGAGAAGTATTTGTCGACTCTTATGTCAAAAATTCACGAATAATAACGGCACTGAGAAAAGACGCATTAACGTGGTGCTTAAATGATCTATGAAAATTGCTTGAAAGAAAATAAATGATTTAGGAACTTGTTGAATAATGGTCTCTAATTGTTAATAATGTCACTAATTAACGACTTCTGAGAACAATTTCCGTGATCTGATAGACATGTTGGTGATTAATCGAAGTGATGGTCTACCAGACGATGTTTCCCCTGTGACCGATCCTCCGCCTTCTTTAAACAGTTTAAGCCACTCAAATATTTGATTTTTGATAAAGAATCGTCTTTACCAGCTTTTCCCAACGTCTCAATTATTTTTGTAACAAACATTGCATTACAGAAACAAAATTTAATTCATCGCTTTTGCTTAATTACTTTAGCCATTTTGGAAAATCGACGACGTTAAAATTCTTCATTAAAAAGAAATTTATTTTTATAGGATAATACGAAATCAAATAATGAGAGTTGCCAGATGTTTTTACGGACGAGTTTTCTGTTTTGTTTATTTGTTATAATGTAGGACTTTTGTGTCCAAAATCGATATCCGGTATAATGCTTCTTCAAATGGAAACCGGAAGCGAAGTTATGTCTGCCGAATGTAAACAAAACAAATAATTCAAACATAAGTTTTTGAACACAAATATAAAACACAAATATTTTATGTTGTGTTCAATAGAGGGCGATGCTTCGCTATTCTTTTGTATATACAGGGTTCCCACTTAAATAAGGACCCCCACCTTTGAACGACGGCAGCTTTAGTCATGAAAGTAATGTCTAGGTATAGTAAAACGTCTATGCGCTATGCGATGAGTCAACTCATATCGCCACCTGGTGGCAAACTTCGGAGTTAGCGTTCCAATCTCGAAAACGGTACAAAATAGGCGGAAGATGTCAATTACAAAGTTGTGGAACGTTATCGATTTAGTACAAAGAGACACCTTGTGCACATATTAATACTAAGAACAGAACGCTTAAATTGCACATTTTATTCTTCGCGATTTTCCTAACTGTGACGTCATAAAACGGGTTAAAAAGAGAAAGACAATTAGTTATCGCAAAAGATACTTTTATTCCCGGTGTTCAAAGTACTCTCCGTCATCTACAATACAGATTTGAGCCATTGTTTGATTTTCACTTCGCACACGTTTTAGCATATAGGTGGCGCGCTAGCACAAGCGACAGTATTACATCATCGAAAGTCCTGCAATGTTGTCGGAAAGGGCCATACACCTGCTGTTTGAGTTATTCCCACAGGAAAAGTATAAATGTCAGCAAAATAATATTTCCTCCTTTTTTCCATGTCATGTGATGTCACAATTTTCGAAAATTCGAACAAACAAATGTACATTTTAAGCGTTGTTTTTTTTCGTATTAATGTGCACAAGGTGTCTTTTTGTACTAAATCGCTAACGCTCTACGACTTTGTAATTGACATTTTCCCTCTATTTTGTACCGTCTCATCACATTGCGCATAGACGTTTTACTATACCTAGACACAACTTTCATGACTAAAGCTGCCGTCGTTCTGCAGTTAAAGGGGGGTGGCCCTTATTTAAGTGGGAACCCTGTATACTCGCATTTACATTATTTGTATGAGCATATGACCTGTTCCATATGTGTAATAAAGATGGTTTGCCATTAACCTTCTGTCTTCATCTTCCTCCGACCTTTCGGAGGTCCTGTTGGGGTCCGACAGTCGTAATGCTTTAGTTGGGATTTGGAGACTATTTCGTTCTTAGCTTTTCAGGGTGAAAACAGTGGTAAAATATTTGATAAAAATTTGTTAGTTATATCGAGTACATGCGTATTTTAAAGTAATCATTCTTGGTACTTTTCAATCATAGTAGTATAAATTGCTCTCCTCTTTTCCGAAAATTATCATTTTATTTAATGTCGATGAAAGTGCATCGACAGCATTCATTATAGACTTAAACATGATAAATAAAAAAAAAATTGTAAACACATTTTTATTGTGAAACCTTGGTTAAAATATTTGATAAAAATTTGTTAATTATATCGAGTACATGCGTATTTTAAAGTAATCATTCTCGGTACTTTTCGATCATAGTAGTATAAACTGCTCTCCTCTTTTCCCGAAAATTATTATTTTATTTAATGTCGATGAAAGTGTAACACTTATTATAAACTTAAACATGATATATAAAAATATTTTTTGGAAACATTTTTATTTGTGTACTAAAAGTTGAAAATTATTATCAATCAGTGAAAGCGTTCAAGGGCTAAGTGCTGAAAAAAATTCTTCAGGTAAACTGGAATTTTAATCAAATTCATAACACATTTTAATCTTTAATGAATATTTAGAACTTCTAAAACTCAATACCAGCTGGCTCACCTATTAGAGAATAAAATTTAATTAAATTAATTGATAATTAAATTCTGAAAATATAAAAATATTGCATTTTTATTGAGTACACGCAAGTGTATAAAATTTCAAATTTCTAGCACATTAAGAAGTGAATGATAAGCGCATTTTAAAATTCCATTTTAACGAAAATGAAACAAGTCAAAATAAATAAAAAAGATTATAAAAATATCATAAAATTCTACAAAAGTGAAATAAAAAATTGTCATGTTTTAAAAGGGCGTTTAAAGTTCACAAGATAATTCAGGATTATCTTAGGACAGACAGAAAACTTTCACTTTGTTTGCTTTTCATTCTGTAAGGAAGTTCCTTTCACGATTGTGAGAATGACTAGCAAATTTCGAACGCTTAATCAGATAGGCATAGAATTTAAATACCTATCTGATAAGAGCGTTATTGAGTCTCTTGCGAAAGCAGATATCAGAAACAAATTAATCTCAACTTAAAGATAGCAGGTTGAAAAAGCCAGTCTACTGCAGTAAAGCTGTTACTGAATGGGAAGTAAGTCTCTCTGCCGTTTGTTTATATTTTCTTCATCCATCTTTTCAAAACATATCGTACATGAACTTGATTTCTGAAATCGATGGTGACAGAGGTGCGGCACTGTGTTTATAATTTCTCCACCCATCTTTTCAAAACATATCGTATATGAACTTGATTTCTGAAATCAATGGTGACAGAGGTGCGGCACGATGAATGGAAAGTAAGTCTCTCTGTAGTGTGTTTATAATTTCGTCATATATCTTTTCAAAACATATTGCATATGAACATGATTTCTGAAATTGATGGTGACAGAGGTACGGCATGCTTCACCTTTATTTGGGCACTGGAAAACTACAGTGAACTGCCTTACTTTTCCCTGACCAGTCCATGGTTCTCAGGAGAGATATTAGAGAATACACGATGGCACCTTTGGTTACAAGATGAAGAAAACGTAAACTTACCAGTGGCATGTTATATATTTAGAGGATCTGACGAAGAAACTAAAGGAAACATCGATGTAAATTTCGAATTGGCCATACTTGGTGGCGATGGATTGCCGTTAGTGACAAAACGTGGTGAGAAGTGTTTCGAAGAGTTTTCCCAATCTGAATGGTTGGAGCTTATAGATAAAAATTATATTCTTGAACAAAAAGAAAGATTCTTACCTAATGACACACTTACATTAAGGTGTCAACTGCGGGTGAAAAAGTCTTCGATTTCCGGGAGAGATATTTGCTTTGCTCGTACTGTGTTGGGAGTGGAAAAAACAGAATTCTTCTGGACCAATAAAGAATTCAGCCAAATGCAGCCAGGACAGAAGAGAAGTCTACTGGTGCAACCTCTTCAGAAGGGGGCGCCCACAGTTAAACTAACTTTATATTTGGAACCAACCGAGGACGAAGAGGATGTGATTATTGAAGTAAATCTTGGAGATCTCAATGGAATTCACGCCGCCATCGCAAAAATTTCAGTTGTGGACACTTATGGATGCATTATTCACTCTAATGATAAGGGAAATTTATTTGTTGCAAGAGAGAATTATTCGTCTATGGATGATGCTAAAAAAATACCCATGTTACTAAAAAATAAAAGTCGGTCTTTACATAATGATACTTTGTCTCTATTGTGCGAGCTGAAGACTAGTTTTGGAGTTGTTCTGTCCAGACTTGAGAACTGTGGCCAAAGTTTGACTACTAGTGTAAGGAAAGAAACTTCCAACTCACTCACCTTGTGCAATTCAGATAGTTTGGGAGATGCGGAGAAGGAGAATGACGATTCTAATTCTTGCTGCTCATTTTGTCCACTAAAGAGAGCTCTGGTGCGTCATGTAAAAGGTGGAATTCGCCCTGATGTGTGTCTGACGAATACCCGGACATCATTCTATGTTCATAAGGACATTCTCGGAAATAAGTCACCTGAATTGAGAAATTTTGTCAGGCAAAATGTGACTAGTAAAATGTTTGTTATACTCACGCAGTACCTACATTACCTATTAACTTACATCTATACTGGCATTGTAGGAGACATGAACAGGGATATTGCCTTGGACATGCTGGAAGTAGCCAAGAAGCTAAGGCTGCCGGATCTTCAACAAGCATGCTCTGAATTCTTGGAATCTTCGCATCATCAGCAAGCATGCTCTGAATTCTTGGAATCTTCGGATCATCAACAAGCATGTTCTGAATTCTCCAGCTCAAGCAATGAACAAGACGAAGTGACTTTACTCGACAGGCATCAAGACGGAAAGCTGAAGAGGAGAGTCCGACATCTTATCCTTGATGCAGTTACAAGTGCTTTCTTTTGAAAAATGGAGAAACTTTAAAAAGCAGTAAATTTGAACACATCTACATAATTCTAATATTTATACTGGCATAATAGGAGACATGAACAGGGATATTACCTTGGACACGCTGGAAGCAGCCAAGAATCTAAGACTGCCGGATCTTCAACAAGCATGCTCTGAATTCTTGGAATCTTCGGATCATCAACAAACATGTTCTGAATTCTCCAGCTCAAGCATTGAACAAGACCAAGCGGCTTTATTCGATAGGGATCAAGATGAAAATCTTAAGAGGAGAGTCCTACATCTTATCCTTGATGCAATTGCAAGTGCTTTCTTTTGAAAAATAGAAGAACTTTAAAAACAGTAAATTCGAACAAAATCTGATGCACAAGTTCTAGATCACGAAGAGAATCTAAACAACGGAAGCATTTTTTTAGAAAAAAACTGATAAGCATATTGGTATTTCAGCCTAGGACATTGGCCTTATTAAAAATAGAATTAGAGGAAATAAAGCATTTATACAGTAATCCAAAATATTAGAAACACAGTTTTGTAAGTACATTTTTATATCATTTTCAATAAATCAGCATACTTACAAATGCAATCATCAGCTTTGTAAAAGTATAATACATTTTTATTCTTGTTATAGGAGCATGTTTAACAAAATTCTTTTGACTAT
>BGPR01041738.1:0-13519 GCA_013235015.1 Araneus ventricosus | reverse complement strand
ATAGTCAAAAGAATTTTGTTAAACATGCTCCTATAACAAGAATAAAAATGTATTATACTTTTACAAAGCTGATGATTGCATTTGTAAGTATGCTGATTTATTGAAAATGATATAAAAATGTACTTACAAAACTGTGTTTCTAATATTTTGGATTACTGTATAAATGCTTTATTTCCTCTAATTCTATTTTTAATAAGGCCAATGTCCTAGGCTGAAATACCAATATGCTTATCAGTTTTTTTCTAAAAAAATGCTTCCGTTGTTTAGATTCTCTTCGTGATCTAGAACTTGTGCATCAGATTTTGTTCGAATTTACTGTTTTTAAAGTTCTTCTATTTTTCAAAAGAAAGCACTTGCAATTGCATCAAGGATAAGATGTAGGACTCTCCTCTTAAGATTTTCATCTTGATCCCTATCGAATAAAGCCGCTTGGTCTTGTTCAATGCTTGAGCTGGAGAATTCAGAACATGTTTGTTGATGATCCGAAGATTCCAAGAATTCAGAGCATGCTTGTTGAAGATCCGGCAGTCTTAGATTCTTGGCTGCTTCCAGCGTGTCCAAGGTAATATCCCTGTTCATGTCTCCTATTATGCCAGTATAAATATTAGAATTATGTAGATGTGTTCAAATTTACTGCTTTTTAAAGTTTCTCCATTTTTCAAAAGAAAGCACTTGTAACTGCATCAAGGATAAGATGTCGGACTCTCCTCTTCAGCTTTCCGTCTTGATGCCTGTCGAGTAAAGTCACTTCGTCTTGTTCATTGCTTGAGCTGGAGAATTCAGAACATGCTTGTTGATGATCCGAAGATTCCAAGAATTCAGAGCATGCTTGCTGATGATGCGAAGATTCCAAGAATTCAGAGCATGCTTGTTGAAGATCCGGCAGCCTTAGCTTCTTGGCTACTTCCAGCATGTCCAAGGCAATATCCCTGTTCATGTCTCCTACAATGCCAGTATAGATGTAAGTTAATAGGTAATGTAGGTACTGCGTGAGTATAACAAACATTTTACTAGTCACATTTTGCCTGACAAAATTTCTCAATTCAGGTGACTTATTTCCGAGAATGTCCTTATGAACATAGAATGATGTCCGGGTATTCGTCAGACACACATCAGGGCGAATTCCACCTTTTACATGACGCACCAGAGCTCTCTTTAGTGGACAAAATGAGCAGCAAGAATTAGAATCGTCATTCTCCTTCTCCGCATCTCCCAAACTATCTGAATTGCACAAGGTGAGTGAGTTGGAAGTTTCTTTCCTTACACTAGTAGTCAAACTTTGGCCACAGTTCTCAAGTCTGGACAGAACAACTCCAAAACTAGTCTTCAGCTCGCACAATAGAGACAAAGTATCATTATGTAAAGACCGACTTTTATTTTTTAGTAACATGGGTATTTTTTTAGCATCATCCATAGACGAATAATTCTCTCTTGCAACAAATAAATTTCCCTTATCATTAGAGTGAATAATGCATCCATAAGTGTCCACAACTGAAATTTTTGCGATGGCGGCGTGAATTCCATTGAGATCTCCAAGATTTACTTCAATAATCACATCCTCTTCGTCCTCGGTTGGTTCCAAATATAAAGTTAGTTTAACTGTGGGCGCCCCCTTCTGAAGAGGTTGCACCAGTAGACTTCTCTTCTGTCCTGGCTGCATTTGGCTGAATTCTTTATTGGTCCAGAAGAATTCTGTTTTTTCCACTCCCAACACAGTACGAGCAAAGCAAATATCTCTCCCGGAAATCGAAGACTTTTTCACCCGCAGTTGACACCTTAATGTAAGTGTGTCATTAGGTAAGAATCTTTCTTTTTGTTCAAGAATATAATTTTTATCTATAAGCTCCAACCATTCAGATTGGGAAAACTCTTCGAAACACTTCTCACCACGTTTTGTCACTAACGGCAATCCATCGCCACCAAGTATGGCCAATTCGAAATTTACATCGATGTTTCCTTTAGTTTCTTCGTCAGATCCTCTAAATATATAACATGCCACTGGTAAGTTTACGTTTTCTTCATCTTGTAACCAAAGGTGCCATCGTGTATTCTCTAATATCTCTCCTGAGAACCATGGACTGGTCAGGGAAAAGTAAGGCAGTTCACTGTAGTTTTCCAGTGCCCAAATAAAGGTGAAGCATGCCGTACCTCTGTCACCATCAATTTCAGAAATCATGTTCATATGCAATATGTTTTGAAAAGATATATGACGAAATTATAAACACACTACAGAGAGACTTACTTTCCATTCATCGTGCCGCACCTCTGTCACCATTGATTTCAGAAATCAAGTTCATATACGATATGTTTTGAAAAGATGGGTGGAGAAATTATAAACACAGTGCCGCACCTCTGTCACCATCGATTTCAGAAATCAAGTTCATGTACGATATGTTTTGAAAAGATGGATGAAGAAAATATAAACAAACGGCAGAGAGACTTACTTCCCATTCAGTAACAGCTTTACTGCAGTAGACTGGCTTTTTCAACCTGCTATCTTTAAGTTGAGATTAATTTGTTTCTGATATCTGCTTTCGCAAGAGACTCAATAACGCTCTTATCAGATAGGTATTTAAATTCTATGCCTATCTGATTAAGCGTTCGAAATTTGCTAGTCATTCTCACAATCGTGAAAGGAACTTCCTTACAGAATGAAAAGCAAACAAAGTGAAAGTTTTCTGTCTGTCCTAAGATAATCCTGAATTATCTTGTGAACTTTAAACGCCCTTTTAAAACATGACAATTTTTTATTTCACTTTTGTAGAATTTTATGATATTTTTATAATCTTTTTTATTTATTTTGACTTGTTTCATTTTCGTTAAAATGGAATTTTAAAATGCGCTTATCATTCACTTCTTAATGTGCTAGAAATTTGAAATTTTATACACTTGCGTGTACTCAATAAAAATGCAATATTTTTATATTTTCAGAATTTAATTATCAATTAATTTAATTAAATTTTATTCTCTAATAGGTGAGCCAGCTGGTATTGAGTTTTAGAAGTTCTAAATATTCATTAAAGATTAAAATGTGTTATGAATTTGATTAAAATTCCAGTTTACCTGAAGAATTTTTTTCAGCACTTAGCCCTTGAACGCTTTCACTGATTGATAATAATTTTCAACTTTTAGTACACAAATAAAAATGTTTCCAAAAAATATTTTTATATATCATGTTTAAGTTTATAATAAGTGTTACACTTTCATCGACATTAAATAAAATAATAATTTTCGGGAAAAGAGGAGAGCAGTTTATACTACTATGATCGAAAAGTACCGAGAATGATTACTTTAAAATACGCATGTACTCGATATAATTAACAAATTTTTATCAAATATTTTAACCAAGGTTTCACAATAAAAATGTGTTTACAATTTTTTTTTTATTTATCATGTTTAAGTCTATAATGAATGCTGTCGATGCACTTTCATCGACATTAAATAAAATGATAATTTTCGGAAAAGAGGAGAGCAATTTATACTACTATGATTGAAAAGTACCAAGAATGATTACTTTAAAATACGCATGTACTCGATATAACTAACAAATTTTTATCAAATATTTTACCACTGTTTTCACCCTGAAAAGCTAAGAACGAAATAGTCTCCAAATCCCAACTAAAGCATTACGACTGTCGGACCCCAACAGGACCTCCGAAAGGTCGGAGGAAGATGAAGACAGAAGGTTAATGGCAAACCATCTTTATTACACATATGGAACAGGTCATATGCTCATACAAATAATGTAAATGCGAGTATACAGGGTTCCCACTTAAATAAGGGCCACCCCCCTTTAACTGCAGAACGACGGCAGCTTTAGTCATGAAAGTTGTGTCTAGGTATAGTAAAACGTCTATGCGCAATGTGATGAGACGGTACAAAATAGAGGGAAAATGTCAATTACAAAGTCGTAGAGCGTTAGCGATTTAGTACAAAAAGACACCTTGTGCACATTAATACGAAAAAAAACAACGCTTAAAATGTACATTTGTTTGTTCGAATTTTCGAAAATTGTGACATCACATGACATGGAAAAAAGGAGGAAATATTATTTTGCTGACATTTATACTTTTCCTGTGGGAATAACTCAAACAGCAGG
Organism: Araneus ventricosus; assembly: GCA_013235015.1. NCBI lineage: Eukaryota > Metazoa > Arthropoda > Arachnida > Araneae > Araneidae > Araneus > Araneus ventricosus. The sequence goes on along the minus strand of BGPR01041738.1, from coordinate 9,420 downwards.
TGTATGGCCCTTTCCGACAACATTGCAGGACTTTCGATGATGTAATACTGTCGCTTGTGCTAGCGCGCCACCTATATGCTAAAACGTGTGCGAAGTGAAAATCAAACAATGGCTCAAATCTGTATTGTAGATGACGGAGAGTACTTTGAACACCGGGAATAAAAGTATCTTTTGCGATAACTAATTGTCTTTCTCTTTTTAACCCGTTTTATGACGTCACAGTTAGGAAAATCGCGAAGAATAAAATGTGCAATTTAAGCGTTCTGTTCTTAGTATTAATATGTGCACAAGGTGTCTCTTTGTACTAAATCGATAACGTTCCACAACTTTGTAATTGACATCTTCCGCCTATTTTGTACCGTTTTCGAGATTGGAACGCTAACTCCGAAGTTTGCCACCAGGTGGCGATATGAGTTGACTCATCGCATAGCGCATAGACGTTTTACTATACCTAGACATTACTTTCATGACTAAAGCTGCCGTCGTTCAAAGGTGGGGGTCCTTATTTAAGTGGGAACCCTGTATATACAAAAGAATAGCGAAGCATCGCCCTCTATTGAACACAACATAAAATATTTGTGTTTTATATTTGTGTTCAAAAACTTATGTTTGAATTATTTGTTTTGTTTACATTCGGCAGACATAACTTCGCTTCCGGTTTCCATTTGAAGAAGCATTATACCGGATATCGATTTTGGACACAAAAGTCCTACATTATAACAAATAAACAAAACAGAAAACTCGTCCGTAAAAACATCTGGCAACTCTCATTATTTGATTTCGTATTATCCTATAAAAATAAATTTCTTTTTAATGAAGAATTTTAACGTCGTCGATTTTCCAAAATGGCTAAAGTAATTAAGCAAAAGCGATGAATTAAATTTTGTTTCTGTAATGCAATGTTTGTTACAAAAATAATTGAGACGTTGGGAAAAGCTGGTAAAGACGATTCTTTATCAAAAATCAAATATTTGAGTGGCTTAAACTGTTTAAAGAAGGCGGAGGATCGGTCACAGGGGAAACATCGTCTGGTAGACCATCACTTCGATTAATCACCAACATGTCTATCAGATCACGGAAATTGTTCTCAGAAGTCGTTAATTAGTGACATTATTAACAATTAGAGACCATTATTCAACAAGTTCCTAAATCATTTATTTTCTTTCAAGCAATTTTCATAGATCATTTAAGCACCACGTTAATGCGTCTTTTCTCAGTGCCGTTATTATTCGTGAATTTTTGACATAAGAGTCGACAAATACTTCTCCGTAAGCTGCGTATCCACCTTATATGGCACTGTGCGACTTTTTAAACATTTCTGTCGTTGAAATTACCTCTTCGAGGTCATTGTTTTTAATCTATTGATGCAATAAAAGAAAATTTGCTACAGTCGCTGGAGCTGCTTTACGAAAATGGCTATAAGGTATGTTTTGAGGAATGGAAAAAAAATTGGCAAAAGTGCTTTGCAGTCATAGGCAATTATTTTGAAGGACACGTAATAAATATTGATTATCAAACTGATATCTTTTTTATGACAGCAAACCCGATTCCTTTTTAATCAAGTAGCATTAAAATGTATTTCAAACAGCTTTCGATCCAATTTAGTCTAAAATCAATCTTTCAATCAATAAAAGATTTTATGCTTCTTTATTGTTCTCCTTTTATGTTACCTATTTCGACTATATGTAGCGTGCTGTTGTGAAAGAAAGAGGCATCGAATAAATTTGCAACAATGGCAATGAATGTCCCTATCGAATACATTTGTGGCATCCATTACTACTAGAGTCAAATTGTCAATCCAACCCTGCTGTCTACGGATCATTTTTGTGTTGCTTCTATGCAGTCACTCCAAGCGAACCTCTTTGTAATCAAACTGCGCAGATTCATTACTGTATATATACTGGAACGGTCTAATGTCATACTACTGTTATTTTCTTTCGTCACACAGTGATGTGACTTTTAATTCCGGAGTTAAATAAATAGTTTATCATTTTAGTATGTTTCTTTGAGTCTGTCTTAATCACTCGTAGTTAATAGACTAGGCCCATCAGTCCAGATGATTGACTTGAGTGGTGATGTTGACTGGAGATCAGAGGGGTCAGTCTCAACATTTTTTATAATAGCGGTAAGACATTCTCTAACCATAAATATTAGTGGTGCAGATTTTCTACAGCTCGTCTGGTCATAACGGGTGATTAAAGATTTTTGTGCCACTTAAATATGCTCTTTTTCTTTTACCTATCTAGTACATATCTGTATTTCAAAATCAAACGAGTGCAAGTACAAATTCGATGATTTTCAGGTTATCAGGTTTCTGCATCATTTTCTGTCTGTTAACAATTCTCCTTTTATAATTACTAAAGTTATAAGAGCGCAATTCCTCACAGGCAACTAGTAAATTATTTTCAGTTCTTATGCTCTCTTGAAAAGTCGGCATGATGGGTCTTTTGTTCGTCTAGTTCTAAAGCACAGAATGTAGAGTGCTGTTACGAGAGTTTAGTTTAGTAATATTAACTTCCCATTTTGAAGCAACTCGAGAGTTATTTTGGGACGGATCTCGTAATTTTGAACAGCGGCCAGACCACGAGGACGACAACCCCCTCTCCAAACTTCCGTACCACACCATCTCTGGCGTTCAGGCGCCGCCGTGCTTGAGCGACTCTCTTCCCCTCCGTGCTTGAGCGATTCTCTTCTCCTTCGTGCTTGAACGATTCTCTTCCCCTCCGTGCTTGAGCGATTCTCTTCTCCTTCGTGCTTGAACGATTCTCTTCCCCTCCGTGCTTGAGCGATTCTCTTCCGAAATGTTAGAGTGTGAAAAATATTTTGCTAAATATGATTGATAGTACCGGAGGATGGTATAAAAAGTTAGAATTCGTAACTTTTTCAGGAATATATTTAATCATTAAAAAAACATAAAATATAATTGTTCCCTTCATTTAAAGCATTTTTCCAATTGGAACTATATGTCTATCTCTAACGGTTTAGAAAATAGCTATTGGACCACGATAAGTGTGGACACCCTATGTACTAGGTTAAAGAATGCCTAAATAAATTGATTGTTTATTTATTAATAAACAATCTAGTATGTCTCATATTAAGTTTTTACCGCTCTCTTCTCTTTTGAATTTGAGCGTCTGACTGCTTTGTCTTTTTTATTTTTTGATGTTCCCACTTTTTCTAAAAATAAATTTAGCTATTAAAATGTTTGTTATGCATTATTGAACCTTTAATATTATAAATATTCTATATGAATTATTTACCTTAATTCTTTTCGAGAATATAATTTCAATTTTAATTTTTAAAAAATACAAAAGAAAACCACTGAATTTCATAAAAAAATATCTATCAAAGAACTTTTAATTGATATTATTTTAAATTATCTAACTGTATCATGATTTTTGAGATTTTGTCTCTTTCATTGACAATGCCATCCTCTCTGTGGACATGCCATGCCCACAGAGGGGAATTCCACGGAGGAGGCAAAAACTAAGTTTTGAATTTTTAAGTGCTTTGTTTTTTACATGGTTAAAGTAGTACACTTATTTTTTATTAAATTCGATACTAAACCTAACAAAATTTTGTATTTAATTTATAAATTAGATTCTTCTTAACTTATTTATGATGCCCACGGAGTGGACGCTGAGAACTTTACCAAGCTCTAAATGTAACTAACAAATTGGTATATATTCAATAAATTCGCAATAGAACTAAATTTCGTTCTTAAAGAACAAATTGTCTGCCTCTTTTATAAACTCTCTCATGATGATTTGACATGAACTGCCATTTATGATATTTTTTTAAAGTTATTTTCTTTGTCTAAAGTGTAAAAATTAATTACTAAGTAAAAATAATTGGTAAAAAATGTTAGGTTAGACCTTAACTAGAGACTTTAAATTAGTTAATACTGAAAAAAATATATAATTTTTTTAAAAAGTGCTTGAGTTTCAGTAAATATTATTTTGAATTCTAAGTGTAGGGACGTCCACGGAGGGGACTTTTGTCTTATATTAATTGAAAAATGAGAGTTAAATAGTAAAACTATTTTAGTAGAAACCTATTTACAGCAATACTTTTCTTTGTTGCAATGAAATTCAAACCTTTCCCATTCTTTAAACAAGTATTTAATTGTGAATTTCTCTTCAATTGTTGAAAGCTAAGCTAAATATCCTAATGGAATTTACTTCTTTTTTTATTGAATCGATTTTTCTATAAAATCTGTAAACAAAGTCCTCCAAGATAGCAAGTAGGGGTAATTGAGGTAGATGGATACGCGGGAACATTGAAACAATCTATAAATTTTGATGATTGATATGGGTCAGGATGTTCACATCCCCTCATATATAAGCCACAGTATTGTTGCACAAAATCTTACCGTGGGTGTATGGTGTAAACAGTCCAACACGCAGGATAATGGAGAATGAAGGTTTATTTACAAATATACAGGATAACACGTAGCACAGGTACAGGAAACAATAGTCCTTGCACAGATTACCAATGTAAATAGACAACAATTCACAGGTAATGACAGTTCAGCGCTTTGATATCTAACAGCACAAACAGTCAGCAAATAACTAGTCACGACAATAACAGCTCAGCTCACCAGCTGATTAGCTCACACAGCAGATAGAACTCCGAAGACGTTTACGCTTCACAGTAACCAGTCGTTCAAAGACGCTGTTGTGGTCCAAACGCGGTCTTATATACTCTCCCCGTTAGGCCGTGACGTCACATAGAATTTTCATGAAAATCCTAGATCTCGGCCCCTAATAGAAATATCGAGAAAAGGATTGCATTTTCGAGAATAATCTATTTGTCGCCAAGGTCGCCAAATTTGTCGCCAAGTCGCCAAAATGGTCGCCAAGTTTGTCGCCAAGGTCATGCGTGCCACGAGAGTCGCTGAGGTCACTCCATGCTTCACCTTGTAAAACCCTCTTCCCAACCATAAGACCTGCATTGCTGGGAAGTGACTTTCGATGACTGTAACAGTATATTTACAGGGTATATTTTTCGACCACGTTTACTCAAAAGGTAATTTATAAATGAATCAAACCGGTAATCTTCTCGTCTAAGTAAATTTTACTGTAAATATGTGCTGTGTGATTTCTTTAACTAGTTACATTTTTCTGTCAGGGAATCTACTCCAAATTAAATACTCCGGTTTAAATTTCATTGTGAAAATGAAAAGTATTGTTTTAAATTAAGTTTAAAATATTTTTTAAAGAATTTATAAAAATTGGAGAAAAAATTGTACGGAAACTTAATTAACAAAATCGAAACTATAGTTGTTTGCATTTTCAGATGACCTGGAAATTATTTCTGTACTATATTATTTTCGTAGGTCGTCAAGGAAGAAAGCGAAAATTTCCCTTAATTTTTAATTAATTCATATTTCCGAAAACGGTTTCGAGGTACATATTCCCTCCCTCCAAAGTATTTTCACACACACATTCTCCTTTATTATTTATAGAGATAAATTATTTTTTGAGGCATTATTGTTGCATTTTTCCCGTCTCATTAAAAATATTGAATTTTGATTAAAACAAAAGTTTGTTAGTTTGTTGAACTTCTAAACCATGATTTGGAATGCAAAGTGTATTGATAAAAAAAATTTTGTTTGGATCCTATACCTATTAATCATCATTATTTTCGATACTTCCGTGTGTATCAATGTACCCCTAGTATGGAGCAGATTGTTACAAATCCATTTTTAGGAAAAAAGTGTAATAAGTATTTTATTACGTCATTTATGACCAAAACTCGACTGAAATTCTATATTAGATTAACAAATGTATAAATATAGCGTATTAGTTCTAATTATTTCGGTTGGTAATATAATTTTTTAGCTTTCCAAAAAAAGTGCATCTATGTCCCCGCATTCCCATTAGAAAATATATGCAGAAAGCTGAATGTTTGTGGTTGTTATGTTTTACTTCTTTTTATCAACAAGGTTTAACACAGCTAAAACACTGCTGTATGTGACGCGCCATTTTAATGTTGAAATCAAATGCATATTTTGCAGGAGTAATAAGGAATAGAAGCTGGGGCCTAAAACATTGAATTAAATGTTAGATGACACGGATGGTTCCTGGACACCATTAGGGATGCCCATGTAGGCAATGAACAGAACAGGTGCAATGCCATTGAAAGATCGTGGATTAATGTTTCTAACACAATTTGAAGTTTCAATTTATTTTGCATACGAGATTCGACTGAAGTTGCATTCTTCGCGAACAAACTAGACACCGAAGACGGCTTATTATGAATATTATAATTCTGGACGTCATTTTATTTTCTTAAATTCACAACCAAATGCCGTCTCTCACGAGGAACCAAAATTTAACTAAAATTAAGATAATTAACGAGTAATCAAGTATTTAAAATATTAAAATGTCATATTCTCATCTAAAATACGCAACTGTATAAAATTAATCGAACTCTGGCACATTAGGAATTGAGGGAAAAATCTATTACAAAATTCAATTTTTGCAAACACGCAACCAGTCAAGTAAAATAAAAGCATATAAAAAAACCAATAATATTAACTTCAGTCACTTATTTCTACAATCAAGGCAAAGAACACATGTAAGTGAAAGCTAAATGAAATGTTAACTATCGAAGCAAAACATGACAAATATAGAAACAATAAGGCGATTTAAATGAAATTTGAAGCTTTTATTGGAAGAAAAAGTGAATAGGTGCGGTATTAAATCCATGAAACAGGAACGAAAAATTGAACAGAAATTGTCTGTTACTCAGTGGCGGCTCGTCAGCTCAGAAACAAGCAGTGCTGCAAAAGTTGCAGAGACCTAAGTTGTAGCAAATTTTGTGCTGATTATTTTTGATATGTAATGATGATATACTAAAAATTGATAGTTTTTGAGTTATAAGCAAAATAACTGGGGAAGAAAATTCTTCATGATTTTTGGCTATAACTAACATTCCAACAAAAATTATTGGTGGCAAACCTCAGCTTCGTAACCAGCACCCGAAAACACATAAAGAATCAAAATATTACAACGCCTCCAGAATTGGATTTAAGAAAACTACATAACGACTTAACTACTGAGAAAAAGCGAAAAAAAAAGACAAATGAGGAAGTCGTGCCAATCGTGAGCTGCTCCAAAGTGCAGCTCAAAGGAATGCAATTTCAAGCGGAGAAAGGGTTGCCTTTCTAATGCTTCGTGTTGCTCATTGCGTTAATTTCGGATCTTGAGGAGGGGCAAAATTTTCTGCAGCTCTGGTCTCTCTCTTAATTCTTGATTGATTTTCCGTCTTCCCTTTACATTTTTTATTACTTTTTTGCCATTTTCGTTGATCACTGGTTCTCAATTTGGAAAATTAAGCCAATTAGAATAAAAAGAAAAATACAATCTTTTAAAATAATTTCAGGGGGGACTGCAGCTCTTATGGACGAGCCGCCACTGCTGTTACTCCTTTTTACGATATATCCGTTCTGAAATTGTTGCAAGGCAACATTACGAAAACAAGGGTAAAAAAAAATGAAATTTAAAAAAATTATAACCAAAACAATACGTAAATTAGTTAATCATTTACAGAGTTTAAACTGTATTATTACCACATAAGAAGGCCAAATTTTGAATTATTCTTTAAACATAAAACCTTGAACTCATAGAAATTAAAACCAAAATGAATTTACCAATACACTAGTAGCATTGGAAATGTATTTTTATGAAGCTTTAGACAAAAACAAAGATGGTATTAGCATGATAATTCTTTCAGAAATCATTAACGAGGGGCTTAAAAATGCATAGAAATTTAACTTATATTTCGACTAGCTAAAAATGTAATTGAAATCCGTTGTAAAAATCCATGATAAGCAACATTCAAGATAATCAAAGCACGTTTCTAATAAAATCAGTAACTTTGGATCAATGGATTAGATCGTTAACTATTCCGAATTTCGTTAACGAAGTTAATTAATATACACATCCTCTTAAAATATTAGGGAAAGAAAATTCACAAAAATAAACAGTCGCGTGATTTAATTACAAAGTTAGAGGTTTATCATAAGCACATTTTCAGAAGCATTCTGAGTGTAGATAATAATGTGAATAAGATTCTTTAATAGAGTTTCATTTCAAACAAAAAGTTTTAAAGCAAAAACATAGTATTATTACATTATAAAGTAAATGATAATATTTATAATTAGGCTGATTAATTGCTAATGAAATAATAGTGTACTTACAAAACTGAGTTTCAAACATTTTGCACTTTTTGTATAGCTCAGAGATTTTCTCTCAATTATTTAAAAGGCATATTATACATATACATGCTAAAGAAATATGTTAATTACATATTCTCTTCAAGATAGTTGATTCAAATTAATTCCCTTCCTTGTTCGAATACTTGTTCAATAGTTTCTATTCTAATTTTTTTATCTTCAATTTCTACGATTCTTCAAAAGAAATTCATTATAATTGCAAGAAAAATAAGTTGTCGGATTCATCTTTTCGGCTTTCTTTCTTGGAGCTTCTCGGCTAAGGTCAATCTATCGTGAACACTGCTTGGGCAGCAGAAGCTTTCCAAGAATTTAGAAAATAGTTGTTTGAGATCCGCCAGCTTGCACTTTTTGTCTACTCCAAGCATATCGTAGGTAACACCTTGAGTTAATATGTGACAGTGCCCGTGTACACGTAAGTTAATATGTGATGTAGGTATTGCGTGCTTAGATCAAAATATTTCGTAGTCACATTTTCGTCGATCAGCTTCTTGAACGCAGGAGAATTTTCTACCAGAATGCTTCTGTGAACATAAAATGATCTGCTGCCATTAGTCAGCCGCAGGTCAGGGATCTCTCCATCTTTTTGTAAGCGGTGCAATGCTATGTTTAAAGGACAAAGCGAGCAACAATCTTCAGAGCAGTCGTTTCCATTCTCCAAATTGCTCAAACTATCTGAACTACACGAAGTGTACAAGCTAGATATTTCTTCACTACTCTTCAAATCATTCGTACTCTTTGCAGGTAACGCAGACTCAACAGTAGTACTCAAACCGTAGCCATAGTTTTCAAGCCCAGCCAAAACAACCCCAAAACTAGTCTTCAGTTCGCACTTGAGAAATAATACGTCATTAATCAAATAGCGACTTTCGTCCGTTAGCAGTTCAACTTTTTTAACAAACGGTTCGAATTTCAAACAATCCTCTTCTACAATAAATATGGCTCCTTTACCTTTAGTGTGAGAAAAGCGTCCATCAGCATCTACAACTGAAATTTTGGCAATGACACAATGGAGTTCCTTTCGATCACTAATTTTTACTTCAATAAGCACATTGTCTTCCCCGCTAGTTTGTCTCAAGTACAGAGTCAGCTCGATTTTGGGCGCTCCCATCTGAAGAGGCAGCACCAGAAGGCTTCTCTTCTGTCCTGGCTGCATTTGGCTGAATTCTTTATGGGACCAG
>BGPR01041737.1:0-13520 GCA_013235015.1 Araneus ventricosus | reverse complement strand
ACGTATAACCGAAGCTTTGTGACGTCTATAAGAAGTTATTTATCATTACAATGAATAGGAATGAACCGGGACTATTATGGAACGATTCATAAATGTGTGTAAACGATATATAAATGTAAACGATGTATAAATGAAAAACGTATAAACGGTACTTTACTGCATTCTATTACTGGTTTTTAAAGAATACGTAATAAGTTGGAAATAAAGAATAGCCTGATATTTAAATAACGATTACTGAAGTTAGTAAAAATTTAACCCCTAGCTATAAGTGCGTAGGCAAGAAATATAAATTAATTGCACAAGTTCCGCATTTTGTTCTGGGAAAATGGTGTTGCTGATTTTTATATGTTTAAGAACATGAACTTTTTGAAAATATAAAGGAATTTTTAGTAGTAATTCAATCTATACAGGAGATGGAAAAAAGGTCTGCAACTATTCTGTTTAGTTCTTTAAACGACTTAGCGATGCTCAGAATATGCTATTTATGTTATTTAATAACAGAGAATCTTACAGAAGAAACAAAGAAGCGTTCTTCAGTATTTAATCTGAAGTGGGAAAACAAACTGAATTGACTGAATTTAAATTGTGCGTGTACTATTAAGGTGACCAACTTTTTTACAATGAAAGGAAGGACACAAATAAATTGAAGAAAAAAATATCGTAAATAAAAGAAACATTTTGTTTATTGCAACAATAATACAGAATGCACTACAATACGATAAATTCATAATAAAAACATTTATCACATTTTAAATTGTATTTATGCTTACATGCCTATTAATTATTATTTAAATGAGTGCTTTTCCATAGAATGAATATTCTTTGTCAATGTATCATCTTCTAACAACACATTGGAAATATCTGAACAAGTAATAACCTTCATATTGAATTTTACGGCAAGAACTTCAGCTAGAGTGTCAATATTTAATCTCGAATATATGTCCAAAAATTATTAGCAATTGGAAATACTCTTTCAACTGCTGCATTAGTTCCAAGACAGTGTAGCTAAAACTGAACAAGAATAAATAAATTTCCGCATGGAATATGTTCATTTTTGAAATGGCTGAATATTTTCACCCATCTTTTATTAATTTCATTGTGTTTATTTACCCAATGTATTAATTTCTCAGAATTTAAATATATAAATTCAGTCTGCTAATTTCAAATATCGAATAAGGAGGACATGTAGGATGACACTTTACGAGGGAGGACAGTACTTACAAACTGAGGACGGTTAGTCATCTTAGTACTATACCACTTCCCTTCTCGAAACAATATATTTTATTAAAATTATTTTTAAATTTTAGGCGCATTATAGTTTTCTGCATACAGTGAGTACTTTGAGTGTAACCAGCGGGAGTGGTCTCCCCTAAACTTTCTCGTATAATCCTAACACATGTAGAGAAAACTAGAATAATAAAAGACGTCAAATAAACTTCCGTCGCAAGTAAACCAAAGTTTCAACCACGCGTGGTTTGAAGGATCAAAACAAATTCAAATCCTCTGCTCATTCTTTTGCGCAACAGGACCTGGCGAGACTCCCTTAATTTTTTTCTTCCTTACAAAATCACTCCAGAATTTGTTTTTGGCAAACTGCCAAGTTTCGGAGCGTCCCTTCCTTGCACAGGCATTGCCACTAGTAGGCATGCGCAGGGAGTTAGTTTCAAAACTGAACAAGTATGCGATTATACAGACCGACAGACAGTCAACCCTTTGACGGATTTGGCCCAAAATTTTATACGGACCTACATTCATGACGATAAAACTGTGTATAAAATTTTATCCATCTGGCTTTTCAAGTTTTTGAGTTACAGCGTTCGCATGACCTCGAACATACAGACAGACAGACTTTCCGTTGACGGATTTTGTCCAAAATTTGATAGAAACCTACAAATTATGTTTAAAGACCACATACCAAATTTCATCCCCGTAGCTCTAATAGTTTTCGAGTTATCGTGTTCACAGACACACACACAGACACACATACAGACACACATACAGACACACACACAGACACACACACAGACAGACATAATTCCAAAATTGTGTTTTTCGGACTCAGGGAGGTCTAAAACGTGGAGATTCGTCAAAATCTCGAGTTCGAATTTTTTGACGATTACAATACTTTCTCTTTGTATACTTCGTATACGAGAAAGTAAAAAGGGACACTCCGACGAGCAATAAAATATTTTCCATACAAATATTTAAGATAGCAACAAATAAATATTGATGTGGAAATATATTTTAAAAGAAGCTTAAAATTTATAACAACTTGTATTTTAGCAGAAATAGCAAGCGAGGTTTGGTGTTCTTTCTGAAAGGCTGGAACCCTTGTTCGTGCTTTCTTTTTTGGAACGAGAAGACTTCTTCTTTCAGACTTTCTTTTATTTCAATTAGACGACTTCTTTTTACAATGTAGGACTCTGGTACAACGTGGCGGATACATTCCGCCTAATAGGCAATCGCGTTATACGGGACAAGCATTATTGAACGAATTTATGAATGCTCAAATCTGTCTTCGATATGTAACTGCACATACTGCTGGTGAGATATTTTTTTTAACCCTTGCCTTACGTTTTTAGTTAACCTCCTATTTAGATTTCATCACCCACATTTCATATATTTTTTTATTATTTCAATCTATTTAAGATGGTAAAGGATACCCGAGACTTTTGTATTTAAAATTAACTGTTACGTTGGGTTAATTACGGATTTAAATAGCTTACAGGCACAAAAGAGCCGAACGTATGACACGCGACGTAGATCAAGAAGGGGTAAACTGTCAGATTCTCTTTTCATATACATAGATACCAACATTGAAAAGGTGGCTGTCCGTAGCAGGTCTACGAGGGTGGCAGACGCGCGCGCACACACACACGGAAACAGACTTGTGTCAAAATTTTGAATTTATTTCATCATATTTTAAGTAATCACATATTTCTATTTTTTTTTAAATCTTATCCAAATAAATAAATATATATATATATATATATATATATATATATATATATATATATATATGACTATAATTAGAAGAATTTGAAATAATTATGACATTTTTTTAAAAAACAGGAAATGTAGAAAAAATAGGGATGGTTATGACATGAAGTAATACAAGTAAAACGACCGCGAGCAAGGGGGAAAAACTCGTTTCCATAGAAATTTTAATCTTATCCGTAGTTTGTAAAAATTTTCGATAAAATCCGTAGCAGTTGGCATGTATGCATCGTCGTCGCTCAGACAAAAGTCACTAAGAACTTTGAGATATAGTCAGTTTAAACTTAATTATTTTTATCTTTATGATAAATAGTAAAAATTATTTTACAGAAATATAGCTCCTACGATTGGATTTTATATAACAGGTTTATATGACGAAATAATAAACTGGAAATTCTAAGCGACAACACCAGCCCGTCAAAAGGTTTATTGTGGACTTAGTGACTTTTTCTTGAAAGACGGCGATATAACCAACAGGCAGATGTTTGATGCACATGTTGATATAACCAACACTTGCTTTTCTAAACAAATGAAAAAAAGTCTACTACTTGATTTCTGTCAAAATTATTTCTCCGTCATTGTACATTAAAAAAAAAACAACCCTGTAACGAAAACCAGGTTATTCGGCGATTCTGCCCTATATCTCCCCCACTTGCGCTAAACATAACCTTTTTGCATAATATGTACAATTATCAATAATTTACACAAAATATGGTGAAAAATTTAAATACCTATATTTAATGAATCCTTTTCAATAAATTTCTTTCAATAAAAAAAACCAGAATGAATAAAAAATACAAGTAATGATAATTATTTCAAATCTAATTCAATATAACACAGACTCCAAGCAAGAAGAAATTAAATTGATAAGAAAAAAATTACAAAATTGAAAGATCTATATTAACATAAAATTCATATTTCCTAACTGATTCTCATAATAAAGTAAAACAGTTGTTATGATGGAACATCAGATTTTGTATAAAATAGAATATATAGACAATTAAAAAAACCCATACATTTCTAACAAATATCTCATAAACATACAATAAGATATATCTAAATTTCAATATTCAAATAAAAGAATACATTAATCGCCGTCTGAATTAATAGTTATTTATTGAATGATGTCTCACCAACTTACTCCATCGGAAAGCTCTTGAGCATTATGGTTATGAAAATAAGGGAGAAGTGAGTTTCTCCTACAATCACAATACTTCGATCCGTCTGGCCTTTATTTTTGTGAGCAAAAAAAGAAACGTAATAATTGTAACTCAAGATCAGTTACAATTAAAAATTGAAGAATATTCAAACCTCTAGTCTCGAACATCGCAGCATGATAATGTTTTGAGCTTGATTCATCTGCCTGGTCTTGTTATTGGTTGAATGCATCAGTTTGCAATCAGGCAGTGAATAGCAATCTTTACAACGCTCAATTTTCAGAAAGAAAGCCAGTGTGTTGAAAAAAATCAATGTTTGGAAATATGTTTTAAGTATTAGTTAGGGCTTTTGTTAGTAATAAACTTTAAAATATTATTTGTTTTTACTTTGTCACACAAGTGCTATTAAAATATTCATACTGAATCACAATCTTGATGTTTAGTTGTAAGTGGTATACGAAAGAAAAGCACCGTTAAGAAATTGCGTTTAAAACAAATGTGGAAAAATTTATTAAAACTAAAGAACAAATTGCAGGAAAATAAAATTGGTTCAACTGAAAAGTTAATTTTTCAAATACTAAATGTGATGTTAACACGATTTTTCTGTCATGATATACTCTGAAGTTACTATGGGAAACATTAAAATTTAAAATTAATTAAAAGACTAATAAAAATTTTGAAAATCCTTTCTTTGGAACCACCTATTACCCAAAAAATAATTATGGCAAAACTTAGTAGACCGAGGTTCAACGGTCAGCCTTATAACGCACTTAGAATGATTTTAACATCAAGCAATTAATAGAATAACGTTATATCGACATCCCTAAGTAAAAAGAAAAGATTTAAAACACACTCATTTACCCAAATATACACAAATTGTCATGAATAGATAAACTTACTTTTTCATAACATTTATTTTATATTAACATTTAAATTAAGAAGGCGTAAGAAGACACAACAACACAACAATCCCTTTCCACATGCAATAGGTATACAGCAACAGATAAGCAGAAAAGAACGAACTTTTATTTACAGTATTCTGCAGTAAAATATAAATTCCTTTAAGTTGAATAAATACGCTTTAATGCATACACATGAAATATGCTTACTACTAATAATCTGACATGATCGAAGATTGTGGCCCATCGCGGTCGTGTGCTTTGCCCACTAACACTCATCACTGGCTGGATAATAATCTGGCTTAACATAAAATTAAATAATAAGGTGATGAAAACAATTAAATATTTAACAAAGGAAGAAAAGTGCAAGAATTAAATTAATTAATAAACATATTACAATCAGTCATTTAAAAATATTAATTTATTTAGCAGTCTTGAATAAAAGGTTTACGGTCGGCACTTTGTAAAACATAAAAAAAAAGATTTCATTTCATATTAATCATAAACCCGCAACAACTTTTTTTTTCATTTTCAAAACGGTTTAATCTATACTTATAAAAGGCAATGTTTGTGTGCGTGTGTGCCTGCGTGCATGCGATGTCCAGACGAATCTATCGCACTTACAACCTTGAAATTTGGCACACAGGTAGTCTTAATGGTGACTCAATGCACCTAGAAGCCGGAATTCTAAAATTTAATCTAGAAAATTTTTTATTTAATGTTTCGTGTTGTTTTGGTTGATTTTTTACACTAATTTCTAAATAGAATGGTTTTGAATAATTGTACGAAAACAATAGACACACCATCGAAAAGAGCACACGATTTCTGCTCTAATGAAGTTAGTTTCGAATTTCTAACATAATTTACTGAATTTTGGGAATTTTTTTTAAAACAGTCACTTTTCAAAAATAAAAATTTCCAGAATTCTTAAAACTCTTCCATCCGATGTTCTACTAAAGATATCATTTTCAAAATATTTTTGGTAGTAAATCAATTATTTTTCTCTGATTTAAAACAAGAACGGTTAAAATATTTCATTTCTCCGATTTTAAATTAATTTATTTGTCGATGGGATCAGAGAATTTTTTTCGAATGCCGATAGTGAAGAAGCGCGCCGTTTCGCTCTGGCTACGCCATCTGGTGGAAAAAAAACAGCCGTGATTTATTCCCTTCCTTCGCTGGACGCAGTCGTAAAGCAAGCAATACCAGAACGTTCTGACTTGAAATAGTGAAATTAAGAAATGCCAATGCTGAAATAAAGCAAATTTTATAGAAATGTATATTTTTATTTTTGATTAAAAATAAACATTGTACCTCATAAGCATGATTATAATAAAGATGTGAAAGTATTTTTTTTAAAAAAATTAAGTTCATTTCGTTAAAAAAAACCCGAAGTAATATCGAAGTAACATTATGACAATGTTATGCCATTATCGCGAAGAAAAATAAGCGGGAAAATCAATAATCTGTATCTTTTGTTTTGATTTTGTTTTCAAAACTTTTTGGTGTCATTGTGGGCGTTTCTTTCTTTCTTTTTTTTCCATTTTGTTGAAGTCCTGATTCCTCGGGCAACGGCCGTGCGCGTACTGCTAGTGTACACTATCTCATCAAAAGTATCCGGCCACTTTCGGAGTTTCACATTTTTTAAAATTTCTCCGGAAAGGCTTAACGGTTGCCCTTGAACTTCGACCATGTAAAGAATACATTTTAACGTGAAGATTCAGTCCTGAGGGAAATTAGGGAACCGTCTACAAATTGATGAAGACGAAAATTATTTTGGCCTACACCGCTTCAAAGAAAGCTTATAACGAGATGAAACTTTCAGCAATGGTTATGCTTGATGTGCATAATATTTACATGAATTTTCGTAAATGCAAAACAAATATTCCGGAAGATATAACGGTTCTCTTAAAACCTCCCAAGTTTTCCCGCCTGTTTTTTGCTTATAACATGCAGAGTTTTCTTTTATATTATACGAAACTTACAGAAAAAAATGCCTATTTGGTAGAATAGCATTGTGTAAAAATTTGGAAAAAAAAATTGAATATTACAGGAAATTTGAGCATTTTTAGTAAATGATCTTTTACTGCGCATGCGAGAAACATAGCGTAATTTTTCTTTCACAACTTTAAAGCTAGATATATAGTGCAACTTATTAAAAAAATTCAGTTCAATAACATAAGAATTGAGAAAGATATCGGCATTACAACGAGCAGAATTTTAGCTCCTATCGAAGAGTTTACTTTCTTGTATACGAAGTATACAAGTTAAAAAAAATATTTTGTGTAAAACCCCTCATTTAGCTTCTCTTCTATTAGAGCTAAAATTCTGCTCGTTGTAATGCCGATAACTTTCTGAATTCTTATTATATTGAACTGAATTTTTTTATAAGTTGCAGCTTTGCAGCAGATTTTCGACTCCTGGTGTCCTCCAGGGTCGCCGGACCCCTATAAGGCCAACAGGCCTGTTTCATCCATCTCCTCTCACACGTCGCATGTGAGTGCCGTCCGTAAGCAAGGGGAGAGCATGGTTATAGCGCACCCCGCACATGAATGGACGGTGAAATAGGAAAATTAGTAACGTACATCACATTTATACACGTCTAGTTGCCAGAACAAGTCCGGGTTCCAAACGCCATGCACCATAATCATAACCAGTTGTCTCACAGTCTGGTCGGGGGGCAGAGCCCCTAAAAGCAGAGTTCAGGCTTGTAAGCCGTAAGTTCCTCAGGAACCATACCACTTCCCTCGCCGTGATCATTCACGGTCGAAGAGATTTGATAGGAAAGAAAACAGAATCACGGGTCAGACTAACTCACCATACCTGTACCTACGTACCTGCACAGCAAGCTCCCGCGTCGTCTGCCGTCCCAACAGGTGGCACCATGGACAGGAAGGGTGACTCAGCGTTGCCTTAAGCGGCCAGTTAGCTAAGCCACTGAGGAAAGGACTATCCGGCAAATCGCCCACAGCGCTCTTGACAGGCTTAGTTTCATCAGCACTGATGACCGTAGCGGTGGTGCCGACGAACGAGGTAAAATTACCACCAGAGCCGCAGCCCTGGAACAGCTCCGCGACCCACCTAAGTAAGTCACTTCGCCCGCAGGACCGTGATAAACCCTTCAAACCCACGATCCTGGTGTGCATTCTACCCCACCGGCCAGAGGTTTAGCTTGTCTTAGCTCCAGTGACTCCTCGGACGAGGAGAGTGAACCTACTTTATGTAGGTTGCCAGCGTCACTTGGACTTATGCGTTCGAACCAGGGAACTGGTTTAGGGTTGTAGCTTTAACTACCACCCAGAAGGGAGGTCTTTGCCTGTTCCACTTCATCTGTTTGTGGTCGCCCGAGTATTACACCCGTTTCCGAATTTGTCCCTTTGCAACAGGCAGCAGAGATCCGTCAAATCCTATGTTACTCCTCTGCGTCAATGTAGCCTACCCACGAACCCAGGCGGTCATCCCCGAGTTGCCGCAGCATGTCGACAGATATCTGCAGTACTCTCTGGCTTAGCATTGCTTTAAAATGCCAGTTCCGGATTCCTACATCCTCGAGGACCTGATCGTTTACTTTTGGTAAGCACCACGACAACCCAAGATGAATACGTGACTTGTTTACATATCCCTTCATTGATCAGGAAGTCATTTAAAATTCTGTACTTCAAGACCGTGGCCTCATAAGCGTTTTCAAAAATTTCTGCATCGCCCGTCTCATATGTGATCGCCACGTCGAAGGTCCACAATGTGCTTATGTTTGAGGGCAGGACACTTGGATAAGAGGTGGTGTAGGGTTTCATGTGGAAAGCGGCACAACCAACATTCCAATACGCCTTCCCGTCCTCTTAACAAGGTTGTTCTGGTTGGGTATGTGTCAATCCTTAGTTGCAGGCACCTGTGCAAGGTACAGGCCTTCATCCCTGGAGGTCGTCTAAGCCAGCTGTTGCTGACATTTGACCTTAGGAAATGACGGACGCCTACGCCCTGAACTGGTAGCCATTCCCAACCCGCCATCTCCTCGGTTCGCCAAGAATTTCCTCCCTTTCTCTTCTGAGTATCACCCCAAATAGAGTTCCTCTCTTCATCAGCAAGGGCTGAAAGTACCTCAGGTACTATCGAGAAGCTGCTGGAACGGAGTAGCTTCAGGGTTTTAGCTTTCGCTATTGATAGGATTGACTTTAACTTTGGTATGGCGAGTCCGACACCCTCGTTCGCTGCGTACAAGACCCCATCCGTCGCGGATGGAGGCAGCCTTATCCATTCTTTTTACAACCATTCGCACCATCCGATCTAGGTAGTCTAAGTTTACCCCGGAAACAAGGCAGAACTTCATGGTGTGGAGAAATCGTGGGACAGCGTATGTGCATAAGAGCGCCACACGCTGAGCCGGCTTCAGGCCAAGATTTTTACCCCCCATTTTCTCGATCCAAGTCCTCAGACGTCCTCCTAAATCGAGCGTGTGTGGTCCTCGTATGGAGTAAACTTCACACCAAGGTACTTCATTGCACCTTCAACTGGAACCTGGGGAATTACCTCATCTCCAACCGTCCACTTAGCAGCAGTCCACAACCGTATGGTCGCGGGTACGCCGTAGCAGAATTGACATACATTTCCGGACGTTTAAGTTCAGTTCGAACTCCCGGGAAAAGTCAGAGTCAATCGCCAGTTGCTCGGTCATCGCTTGTACGCTTTGCGCTACGACAATCATGTCGTCAGCGAAATCAAGACAACTCAGTTATTGGGATGCCCCGCGGAGCAATATGCCGTGTCCACTACGCTGCAACCTGCATATAAGCGGGTCCAGGGCGGCTTTGAACAACTCCGTACTAGCCGGGTTGCCCTGCATCACACCCCTCGCGAAGCGGATCCGGTCAGAGTATTCTCGTCCCACTTGGAGTCGATTGGTGCTAACACCATAGAGGTATTTGAAGATCATTTGGTATACTTTACATATACCCAAGCGTTCGAGGGCAGCGAACAGGTAAACATGACTAACTGAGTCGAAAGCCCGGGCAAAATCAATTAGGACAATTGCCGTCTCCCGCGTCGCTATATTTCCATCTTTGAGTATGCGGGCGAACAAGAAACTGTTCTCTGCAATGCCCTCACACGACACGAACCCGCACTGAATCTCGTGGATGAGTATACTCTGTGAGTCTCCTGCCAACACACTCGAGAAGATACATAGTAGGATATTACCTACGGTAATCGGCCTCCACCTTCCCATATCCTGTGGTGACGCACCCGCCTTCGGAATCAAAACCAGTACACTGAAAAGCGGGCACCTTCCGGAACTTCAACCACAGATTAAAGAGGGACGCCACCTCACACCCCGTTTTAGAGCCCGCTTGAGGCTTACGGGACGTAGACCATCCGGTCCACCAACTCCACGGAGGCGACATCTTATGATGACACGCTTCACCTCTTCAGTTGTAATGTCGGCTGTTTATATCATACGAAACTTACAGAAAAAAATTGAATACTACAGGAAATTTGAGCATTTTTAGTAAATGATCTTTTACTGCGCATGCGCGAAACATAGCGTAATTTTTCTTTCACAACTTTAAAGCCAGATATATAGCGCAATTTATAAAAAAATTCAGTTCAATATCATAAGAATTCAGAGAGATATCGGCATTACAATGAGCAGAATTTTAGCTCCTATCGAAGAGTTTACTTTCTTGTATACAAAGTATATAAATTTAAAAAAATATATAATTTTGTGTAAAACCCTTCATTTAGCTTCTCTTCGATTCGAGCTAAAATTCTGCCCGTTGTAATGCCGATAACTTTCTGAATACTTATAATATTGAACTGAATTTTTTATATAAGCCTTATATATTTGGCTTTAAAGTTGTGAAAGAAAAATTAAGCCATGTCTCGCGCATGCGCAGTAAAAAAAAAATCATTTACTAAAAATGCTCATATTTCTGTAATCAAAAAAAAAAAAAAAATTACACAATGCTTTTTAACATATTGTCATTTTTTCTGTAAGTTTCGTACAATATAACAGAAAACTCTGCATGTTATAAGCAAAAAACAGGTGGGAAAATCTGGGAGTTTTTCAGAAAACCTTTATATCTTCACAAATATTTGAGCTGCGTTTACGACAAACATAACTATTGCTGAAAGTTTCATCTCTTAATAAGCTTTCTTTGAAGCGAGGTGGGCCAAAATTAATCTTGTCTTAGCCGGTCGCCTAATTGCCCTCAGGACCGAATCTTCACTGTAAAATGTGAGTTAGAATCTATTCTTTACATGGTCGAAGTTCAAGGGCAGTCAGTTTAGCCTCTCCAGAAAAAACTCCGAAAATCCGAAAGTGTCCAGATACTTTCGATCAGATAGTGTAAATTTCACAAACGAATGGCTTCCAACTATATTCCAGTCGATTTGTCAAGAAAAGTATCAAAATATGGAAAAAATACATAACAGTAATTTTATTGCTTTACGTTGTTGGGACGGCCACACAAAACATGGCACTATATTTTATACCCCGAGATCGAACCGAATAATGGGGAGGGGGAGAGAAATTCGAACGATCGGTTTTTTGCGTTTAAATAAAAGGCTAAGCCTGATCTGAGAGGAAAATTTTAAAATAAAAAAGTTATAGCTAGTGAAAAAATTTATAAAATGAGTCGTCGAACATTAAGATAGCTTAATTAGGACAGGAGTAAATTTTTAAAAACGTAAATTTTGGAAAAGTATTTTTAATTTTTTTACAAATAAAGTGAAATTTTTGAAACTTCACGTAAATACGCATTATATAGTAGGAAATATATGGCAAAAATTTCAGATCCAGATCTTAAATATTTTTTTAAAAATTCAATTTTTTTGAAAAAAATAACGTCGTCGGAAAATGCCTGTGAGTACTTTTTTTATCAGCTCGAATTCGTGGAACAAAGTAAAATCCTACTCTAAAAGTGTATTTATTACTCGGTTATTTTGCCTGAACGCATTTTCTCGAAAGGGAAAATTTTTTTGCGATGGGGACAATTTGTTTAGGCATAATTAACGAGACAAAGTGATAACTTCGAACTTAATTTTCTTCACTTTTATCTAAAAATAGACTACTGCAAAGCCATTTTATATTGTAGAGCAACACTTTTAAAGTAGGGTTTTACTTCATTCCACGCGGGCTGATAAAAGAATACTTACAGGCGTTTTCCGACGACGTTCTTTTTTTCGAAAAAGTTGAATTTTTCAAAAATATTAAAGATATGGATCTGAAATTGTTACCATAGATACCCTACTATATAATGCGTATTTACGTGAAGTTTCAAAAATTTCACTTTATTTGTAAAAAAATTAAAAATACTTTTTAAAAATTTACTCAAGTCCTAATTAAGCTATCTTAACGTTCGACGACTCATTTTATAGATAGTTTTACTAGCTATAACTTTTTGATTTAAAATTTTCCTCTCAGATCAATAGCCTTTTATTTAAACGCAGAAAAACGATCGTTCGAATTCAACCCCCCCTTTATCCGGTTCGATCTCGGGGTACAAAATATAATGTCATGTTTAGTGTGGTCCACACAAAAACTTAAAGCAAGAAAATTGCTGTTATGCATTTTTTCCATGTTTAAGTACAATTCGACTGAACTAATAGTCTACGTCTGTGAATGTGTAGTCACAGGAATCCTAGGGTGAAACTGCTTATATACAAGTGAAAAAAAAGCAACAGTTCTATAATATGCATCTGGAAAGTAATTTATTCCTTAAAGTGAAATGAACCAATTGCAGTATACTGATGTAGACTGTTATGCAGTAGAATAATGGAGTTTACATGGTGGAAGATCCTCAGTAGGAATATACTGAGTCGAGTAGAATAATGAAAGCCGCCACATGTCTGAAGTAGTTTGCTAGTCAAAATGAAAAACGTAAAAATAATAATTTATAAATAAGTTTAGTTTTAACGCTATCTGATTTTTTGAAAATATGAGTTAATTAAAAAAACTGCACTACATATGTTCATGAAATACTGTTAACCTTCAGTATGCATCAGTAAAACAATTGCAATGCTCTTCTTGAGAAGACGCCACACTAAACATAACGCATGCATGAACTATTCATTTTCCATAATATGCGTCAAATTATGGTTTCTGAAAGCTGTTTGGATAAGAAATTTTTTAATTCAAATGCAAACGTTTTCTCTATCTGTATGCGTCCGTAAAAGCGCCTTTAAACTCGAATTATAAGAAAATGTTTTATTACATACATAACATGCAAACGGTTTCTCTTATGTATATATCATGAATTGTTACTTTCGGCTCTTCTGCTTAGAAAATGCTTTAGTGCAAATGTCACATGCAAATGGCTTCTCTTAAGTATATGTCCTTAATTGTTACTTTCGGCTCAGCTGTTTAGAAAATGCTTTAGTGCAAATGTCATATGCAAACGGCTTCTCTTTCGTATGCGCCCGCAAAAGAGGCGTCTGAGAAAATGTTTTATAACAAATGTCACATGCATACGGC
>BGPR01041736.1:0-11964 GCA_013235015.1 Araneus ventricosus | reverse complement strand
AACAAACAGGGTCATATCTAAATCCATATGGGGGGGCCTGCCCCCCCCCCCCAGAACGGAGGACTTTTAATATGATCAACAGGAGGGCCCCCGCAAACATACGCACCAATTTTCAAAACTATATGATTTAGTGGTTTTTTTTCCAAACCCTTCGTTAACTGAGTTATCAACTAAGATTTTTTTACAAATTCATCCACTTTGAGACCGATTATCTCAAAAACTACTAAATCTAGCAGAACATTAAAAGCATCCATTTGTAGGCAAATTTACGATCTTTAATTTGTTAAAGCCCATGTAATTTGAAAATTGAATAGTTTTGGAGATATTGAAGAATAACTAGAAAAGGGGGGGATGAAATCCAAGATGGCGACGCGAGCTCCCGCCCTCCACAGGACAGGGACTTTTAGTATGTTGAAAAGGAGCCCCTCATGAACATGTATACCAGTTTTCATAACTATATGATTTAATGATTTTTTCCCCATTTTAGATCTTCGTTGACTGAACTATATGCCACAATAAACTTTTTCCTAAATGTTTTAGATTGCGTCCTTTAATTTTAACGTTTTGATACTGAGAATTTGTTTCAGAGATCTAGACTATATGTATTTGCTTGATTTGATTTGTTCGTTGAATCATCTTTCCCGATTCGAAGACGTTCGGCCAAAGAGTATTCAAATGGAAATGCAGCACTTGAACCGGCATTCCACTCCGGAAGCATCCACGCCTCGCAAAAATACGGGCGTTTCATCTACAATACTTTGGTAAGAAATGCTTTGCTTTTTAGAAAAACTTTCCCATATAATTGAAATTTCAAGACAGATCTGCAATTCTTTAACTACAGATTAAAATGTTTAGTTATTTTTTTTTAACTAAGGCCTTTAAGACTTTTTCAGGTAGCACTTCCCTTCGCGAAAAAATTCTTTTTAAATATATATTTACTTTCATTTTTAAATTAACCCCATTTGAATGTTAGTTTAGTTATGCATTCAGTCTCTTCTTCTTTATTGGTTTTGGTTCCTCCATGATTAGACATTATTTGATGTCATTGTATTTCACACTTTCTGAATATATGTCTATCCAGTGGCAGCTCGTCCATTAGGGCTGCAAAGTTGCAGTCCCCACTGAAATTATTTTAAAACTTCTTTCTTCGTTTTTATTCTAATTGGCTTACTTTTCCACTTGAAGAGTTCAATGGTAATCGAAAATGACAAAAAAGTAATAAAAAACGCAAATTGAAGACTGAAAATAACTCAAAAATTAAGAGAGAGACAAATCAGAGCTGCAGAGAATTTTGCCCCTTCTAAAATCGAAATTTCCCGCATTGAGCAACGCGGAGCTCTCAATCGAAAGAAAAAAGCAACCCTTTCTAACATTGAAATTAGAACCCCGTGAGCTGCACTCCGGAGCAGCTCACGCTTGGTGCCACTTGTACAGTCGTTAAGTAATTTTTTAAATCAAATTCTGAAGGAGTTGTAATTTTTTGCTCCTTCATGGGGTGCTGATTACGAATCTGAGGTTTGCCACCAACAACTTTTGTTCAAATTTTAGCTATAGCCGAAAAGCATGAAAAACATTTTCTTAGTTTTTTTGCTTATAACTCAAAAATTATCAATTTTTAGTATATCATCATTATATACCAAAATAATCAGCATAGAATTTCCTACAACTTCAGTCAATACAACTTCTACAGCACTGCTTGTTTCTGAGCTGACGAGCCGCAACTGTGTCTATCTAATGTATTACAAATAGTTTTATTTTTGAGGATTGTATTTTTATTCTGTATTTGTTTTGAATTTTCTAATGTTTATACAATGCAATACGTTTTGTTTGTACTCTTTCAAGCTGGCCGTTACAACTCATACTACCCTGTTGGTGAGTTTGTCGACGTTGGTGATAAATAAATAAATCCTCAAAGACACATATAAAATGCACTGGTTTAGTAACATGTTGTGTGGATCCTAGGTGGAATCGAGTTGTTGTTGCTCGATAAGGAACCGAACTTTTTACTCTTTCAATACGGGAACGTCAACTGTCCCTTCAAGCAAAATACGGTAGATGTCCTAAACGTCCGAACATCACTTTTCACCCCCTTTCGTTAAGTGTGATTGATTTCACACCCGCAGCGCGCGCTTTCTTCGTTAGAGTGGCTCGCCCTGATGTGTTTGGGGAACAGGGGAGGGGGTTCTTAGAATTCGGACAGTGTCATTTGTCATTGCGGGTTTTGAGAGGGGAAGTGAATTTCCCTTATCTTTGAAAGAGAAACTCGGGCGTTCCCGTATTTTGTAGTCTCTCTATTCCAATCTTAGGGATCAGAGGGTTAAATTAGAGAGGTAACATGTCAACTTACTAAGGCCCTTTGCGATAATCGTATGCAGCATAAACCTTGAGATTGTACCTCGAATATTTTTCGAGAATGCCGCGTCTTTTTGTCACTGCTTTATGGATGGCATAGTCAACCAGTATATTTTTATGTATGATGATTTTTTACATTTTGAAAATGTGAAAGCAACCAGTGGTGTGAAATTTGGCAATAGCATTCACCGACACATTTTAGATGATGTAACAAGCTGATAGAGAGTATTTCTTTAACCCGTTCCAGTACCATGAATGGTACTGACGGTTCAAAACTGGCAGAACATTCACCAAAGACCACGTCAACAGGCGATCTTCACGTCAAGGAAATGCATTCTTTGATTTGTACAAATTATCGTGCCAGTGTCCATGATATTGAGGATCATCAGCAAAATTCATTTTACACAATTTTCACTGATAATCTGAGAACGCATGGCACTATAGCAAATTATTTGCCTTGTCTCTTGATTCATGAGCGGAACTTGATCCGTGTCACAGCTAGTCAGGAGTTTCTGGATCATTCAAGTCTGAATCAGAACTAGCTTTATGAATAAAACATGTCGTAATACATCAATCTCTCCAGATTTAACCCTGGGGACTTTCTTTCGTTCCAAAAGTTTAAATCTGTAGAAAATTTGACTATTTAAAACAGTCGAAGAGAGATTTAAAAACAAAATAAACCGCGGAACTTAATAAGTATACTTTTACAAAAATCGTTCTGTGGGAGTATGATGCAAACTGTCCAACTCGTCGGATAAGGGAGAATGAAGGTTTATTCACAAATGTACAGGGAAACACGCAGCACAGGTAACAGGAAACAATAGATCTTGCACAGATTAGCAACGTAAACAGACAACAATTCACAAGTAATAACAGTTCAGGACTCTGAGATTTAGCAACGCAAACAATCAGAAAATCACTAATAGCGATAATAACAGCGCTTTCAATAGAGCTCAGCTCACCGGCTTCCTAGCTCGCACTGCAGATGAAACTCCAATGTCGAACCAGTGGATCAACACACCCCTCTCTGATCCAAGTTCGGCCCTTGAATACTCTCCCCGACAGGCCATGACGTCATATGGAGTTTTCTCGTACATTCGAGTGTTTTTTCTTTCCTAATAGAGATATCGAGGAAAGGGTCGCATTTTCTGCAATTTTCTGATTTCTCGCCAAGGTCACCAAAGTGGTCGCCAAGATTAGGGATCCCGGAATGGCAGCTGCCCGTCACTCCATGCTTACCCCTGTGAAACTCCCTCCCCAACTATAAGACTAGCGAGTCAGAAAAGCGAAATTACATCTTGATAACAACACATAGCATACACAATTGCATTTGTCATGTATTAGTGAAGTCACTTCATTGACCTCAATTTTCGTCAGAACAATTAGCAAATCAGCTCCTCTAGCATGATTTATTTTATGAAAATTACATTTTGTTTCGTTTGTAATTTTTCATCGAGTTCAGCATTTATAAAAAATCTTGTACGTTGCAAAACTTTTATTATTATAATAACCGAAAGGGAAATCATCAAATCGAAATTTCTAAGCATATCAGATTTCTTTTCTAAAAATTGTTCATGTAATGGCTATCACAAAACTTCTATCTGATAATAAACACTCGAGATGAAACTTTATTCGGTATTTCATAGCAGATATCATGCTCATTGAAAAAAAAATCATTTCTTACATAGAATTATCTTAATGAAATAACTACAGATGTTAGCTCAGATTTTCCAAGCATTCTTCAATTAAAGTGCAGTTAATAAAACTGCATGTGTTGAGAGAGTTAATTATTGCAGTAGTGAATATGCATTGCAGAGATATTTCAAGTATCGAATATATTTGCATCCAGAAAACTAACAAAAACATCTTTTATTTGGATAGCAAATGTCTGGCATTCAAGCTTCTATTTTTACTGCGTAGTAACACTCGACTTCTGAATGAAACTGCTTATCTTATTTGGGACAATTAATTTATCTTCAGAGTCGACGCAGGATGAAAGTGGTATAAATCAGATTCAGGATATTTCCTTAAAATAATACCATTAGTTGAGTTTGGTTTAATGTTGCAAGATCCTGGTTAGGCCATAGTGATTCAAAAGCATGGTGTAAATGAAGACAGTATATTAAAATATTGCTATGATGGAATCAAGAACAGCTACGAAGATTTCAGATGCAACAAGAAATGGGAGCTAATCTCACGAGTTAAATCTTAATAACCATGATGGAACATAATTTCCTGAATGTAAAATTATAAGCGTAAAAATTCACATTTAAAAATTTAATAAAATAGATCCAATTTCAGGAGAGTCTTTTTAGATTTAAAAAATATAAAATAAACAGAAATAATTTTTAGCTACTGGCATTGAGAACACGGGGAGATATTTCGAAATAAATATAAGTTTAAGAATCGGTCGATAAAAAATGCATAATTAACATTTATTTTCAATGTCGTTTACAGTGAGAATTAGCAGGTGCAAAGTAAGTTAGTAACATGGCGAAAGTTCTCATCTTTTTACAAGTTGATGACGAGGTTAAAACGTCGAAATTTGAAGGCATTGCCAAACAAGAAAATCAAATCCTTAGTAGCGAGACTTGCTTCTTTCAACCCGGGAGGACGCGAAGACCCCAAGCTCTCGGAAAACTCAGATTCCTAGATAACTAGCCACCTGTACAATCCTTTCTTATTAGTAGCTGAGTTAGTCACCCTCCTCTGCCTTTTCTGAGTATTTAGAAAGTATTTCCGGAATTTTTCGTCCCCTAATACACGTTTGGTCAGTTACTATGGTTAGTAAATGACCCCGCGCGTCTTTCCGTTCGTTCCACAGACTAGTTATTAAACGTAGCTGATACGGTCAGCTCGTTATTTTTCTTGCCGAATTGAAGTATTTAACTGTTTCTCACAATGCCGAATCCATAAGAAAAAGAAATGAAGCGTTTACGTGAACTTCTTGCTGAAGTTGAAACTGATGAAGATCCAGACTTTGGCAATAAAGACATTGGAACGGAGGATATTGTAGAAGAGATTTTTTTTCAGATTTGAAAGTTTCTGCGAGCATGAAACGGAAACGGAAGAGGACGAAGATTCTGGAAATGAAGATGTGAATAACTTGGAATTGTTTCCATCAAGAGAGGGCAATGAGTGGGAAAAACAAAATTTAGGCAAAATATCCCTTGTCATAATATTGTGTCGCGCTTACCTGGAACAAAAGGACCAGCGAAATATGTGACAAGCCCTGTGAAGAGTTGGGAATCATAATAACATGATACATTTAATTGTAGAGTGAGCAAATATTTATTGAGAAATGCGCACAACACTTTTCGCGTGAAAGAGATGCGCGAAAAATGGACCTCTAGAAATCCATTCTTTATTAGTAGATGATAATGGAGTGGATTCGATTTGTGTTAAGCAATGCGTCTTTAATATCTAAAAGTCAAATCGTTATTTTGCAGCTAAAAATATAATGATTTTAACAGCACAGGGCTGAATTTTAGTTTGGGTCATTCAATGACCATGGTCATGGCTTCTGGAATCGGAATGGTATTTTGGTTCGTTTTGTTTCTTTAACTTATTCTGGACATGCGATAAGACCCAAATCACTGTGAGTCCATACATCTGTGAGTTGTGCCTGTGTGCTAGCCATGAAACGACATTTTTTTGCTACAGAAGCATAGCTCGCACAAGCAATATGCTAGCATTCTCCATTAATTTTGCCTACTTTACTTTAATCTACGACACACTCCAGAGATACAGATCTCCGGTTTGCAGTTTTGGTGGGTGTGCATAGTAGAATCTTTATTGATTCCAACAAAAAACCATCCGGAGTGGAATCCCCTAAACTTTCTCGCATACTCCTAATACATGTAGACTAAAAATAAGCGAAATGTTACCACCATTTCCGAAGGTCTTCCAAGGCGGAAGTGGAATAGAAGCCGGCATGATTGACAATAGGGCTGGGTGTAAAATAAAGAAAACGAAATTTGCAATTTAAACGGCTTTTTTTCAACTGATTAACTCAAACAATGGACACAAATCTATCATTAAGGTAAGAAGGCCACATACCAAATTTCATTTATCAAAGTAATTTTTTATAGAAGTTATTGCGTTCAAAAGTATGCGATTATACAGACAGACAGTAAACCCTTTGACGGATTTGGTACAAAATTTGATACAAACCTACATTCCTCATGATAAAAATGTGTGCCAAATTTTATCCATGAAGTTGTTTAAGTTTGTGAGTTATCGCGTTCACATTAACATGGGCATACAAACAGACAGACTTCCCATGGACGAATTTTGTCCAAAATTTGATAGAAACGTAAAAATTATGAGCAAAGACCACGTGCCAAACTTCATCCCTGTGGCTTTAATAGTTTTTGAGTTAACGTGTTCACAGACACACAGACAGACATAATTCCAAAAATGTGTTTTTCTGGAAAGTTAAAAAGCTCTTTAATTTTGTAATTTAATTTCACTTGCTTCCGTGAAGAAATTACATCAGAAAAGACAACAAAACGGCGGTCTTTGTGGGTCATTGATTTACTGTCAAGACCTTGTCAAATGCTTCATTTTCGGAGCTGACTTTTCAACATAAAATTAAGATAGTTTCACTCAGTTGTCTATTTAAGACAGTTTGGCGCTTCAATCGCTTCTTTCAAGAACTAAACTGGTGGGATTATATTTATGATCATATAAATAGATGGTCCATTGAGCATCGACTCCAGTTACATATTTCCTTGTTCTTTAGTTGGTAAGAAGCTGACGTTCCTTCAGTTAACAAGAATAAAGATGTTTATGTTTTATAGGCTGTTGAGTTGTTTATTGTCATCATAACTTGACGGACCTTTAAGAGTTTTTAGGAAGATAAGATCTATTCGAAAGCACTAGAATTCTGGCTCGTATAACACCTTTCATTATCGATACTAACTTGGGAATCTGGGAATGCAAATCAGAAACAGAATTTTACGAGACTATAAATTTAGAGGACATTGATCACGATTAAAGCCAAGATTTGAAATTTAATATATTTGATAATCCCTACCAATAAATAGTCAATGCACGAATCGATTGGTATATTAGTGATCACAGTTCACTGACTATTAACTAGAAGCCAAGAGCTTAGGAGATTACAAGAGTCCCCCAGAAAACGTATTTCGCAGGTTACAAGATGGATAAGCATGGCCAGCAAGTGAAATTTGTGGTTGTTGAGGAGAAACGGAAAATAAAAAAAATGGCAGCGATTTTTGAAGAAGATCCCATTGCTTGCCTTCAATGTAGAAAGATAGAAAACAAAAAGTAGCATATGGAGAGAAAGATGAAATGAAAAATTAGACTGGATGCATGTGTATCTATGGATGAGGAGGGTTATCGTTCTAAAACAGATGAGAAATATTCGTTTAGAAATTAAATAATCAATTGAAATCATCTTCCCCAAACTGGAATGTTTATTTGCAAATCAACGAAGATATTGTATATATTCCTTTATTTTGTTGTCAAGTCTATGTGATAAACCAGCTTTGTAATTTCTTCATTTGTCATTCTTCTCATGCTGTATTTTTTTGAAACTCAACAATAAAGTTCACCTACATCTATACCAACCCGGATAGGAGCCACATGAGCTCTAGAGACGGCAGTGTGGTGTTAAAGTGTTAAAGTGCAAATGAACAAGTTCATAACAAGCAGAACAGTAATAATTAGCGATAAAAATTTACCGTTAATTAGGTAGCTCTTACTGTTTCATGTGTTGACTGGGAACCTAAGCTTTGAATATCTTGATTTCGCATGAAAGAATTTCTGATACTTTGTGGGTTAGTAGTAGTTTAAGTAATATATCATTTAGTGAGCATTTCTTCAGAAAGGATTGTTGCGCTACAAGCTTATCAGCATGCAACCTAAGCACAGCCAGAAGATGCAATTTATAATTCGCTTCTGAAGCACATTTCGAATACGATCATATGATTTGATTTACAGGAATAAAATTTGCGGTAAATTGATTTTTCACGTACCATAATTTCTTATGAAAGTTCCATGAGGACAGCAACTGCACAAGAATTTCTGATAGCTTGTGGATTAGGTGTAGTTTAAATAATATACCATTTAATGAGCGTTTCTTCAGTAATGATTGTTGCACTGAAATCTCATCAGCATGCAACCGAAGCACAGTCAAAAGATACAATTTAAAAATCTCTTCTGAAACGTATTTCTTATATGTCGAATATGGTCATATGATTTGATTTACAGGAATAAAATTTGCGGTAAATTGATTCTTCACATGCCATAATCTGTTAAAACATTTGTCAAACATTAAGAGAATTGAAAAAAATATCGCTCTGGATTAAATAAGTAATTCCTTTCTCAAAAAATTCTTAAAGAGTGTTAATACATTAAAAATAATTTCCGAATAAATCTCTTACCGTAAATTGATCATTACAATGTATACAAAATGAAATAGATTGTAGTCTATTCGGATAGTCGATGAAACTTTTTTATACAAGGAATGGTGGAAATGTAATTGGTTAGAATGATAATGTGATTGATATAAATAAACTTTGGATTACTAGCTATTTATTTCATCGAAACCTATCCAGGTTAATTAACACTTTGACTCCTAAGCCGACCGTAACCGGTCATGCGATTTCTATACTAGTGGGGCGGATTTCGGCCGGTTGCTGTTCCGAAAGGGGGAGAAGGCAGTTGGGCGAGTGCTCATTAAAGGGACCCTTAGTGGAGGGGGAACGGGGTGGACGAATCTAATCCACAGATTAATTATTAAGCAAACCTCCGTATATAACTGTACTCCGATTTTGAGAACTCTTAGTAGTCAAAGGGTTAAATAACTTAAAGATATTATCAATAAATTCAATTCTAGCCTGAAGAAAGGGTTAATTAGTAACGGTTTTAATTATTAAGTGATTTTGTTTTACGTAGTAAATGAACTAAAAATGAAAGAATGGCTGTTTATCACACTGTGTAAAAAATAATTACATGCATAAAATATTTACTACAGAAAATATTTTGTGTAGAATATTATGGACAAACAGCTAAGAAATGCTTATATACAGAATTGTTGATATCGTTATGTAGATAGTAAGTGATTAAAAGAACAACAGTTGTGAACGTTTATTATAGTAATAATTGAAGGAAAATTTGATAAACAAGGCTATTTTATAATTTTAGTTCGTCTTTTATTTAATTAGTTAATTATTTTTACCCTGGAAATCTATCAAATATTTATTTATGAAATTGATATCGATATGTTTATTACTACAGTTAGAGTATCTCTTGTGCTCTTTTCCTACAGAATCCTTAATCAAAATACATCATGGCTATCAGAATTATTGTATGGTGACTATTAAATTATAACTATACGACTGTCTGCTTATATCTCCATTGTTCATTTTTGAAATTTCTTTTACATAATTTTTTCCATGTTCTGTAATGCTCCCAGGTTATGGGTCTCAGTCATCGCTAAAACGTGTGCATGAAAGTAGTTTGATGAGTTTATAGTAGAAGAGCATGACTAACTTAACTTGGAAGCAATTGGCAACTGCTATTAGGCTTAGCTTAGATCTGTAGCAATAGACCGCCATTGCTTATCCAAACTAAAGTTATTTCAACAGTATTGTGATAAATAATTTTCAAGAAAACAAATGGATTTATCAAGACATGTGAAGCTATTAGACAGAGAAACAGACAGGCCAATTTGGAAGAGGAAGATAAGAGACTTGCGGGATTAACATAAACGGCTCCTAGCAATGATTGATGGCAAGTTAGTCAAAGATCACAAGGAAGGAAGTGATTTCTATAGCAAGGCTAACAGTTATGCCAACTCCATGATAGCAAGTACAATTACTGATGCAGTGTATCAGAAAATCAAGGATAAAGAAACCGCACAGGAAGCCTGGTAAGCTATAAAACAGCAATTTGTAGCTACATCAAGGACCAGCTATTTAAATTTTGTACAGAATTTTTCGCCTTTAACTGGTCATTTGGAAATGATGTTCCTACACACATTGCTAAACTCAGGAGTCTGTGGAATGAGCTGAACAACGGTCTCAAAGATAGAGATGAGCACGAGTTACCTAATCTAATATTAGTGCGTAAAATTTTAAATATTTTCCCAAGTTGGTTGTTGATAACTAAAAATGAGGAGAGGACTTTTGATGAGCTTACAAATCCGCTGTGTATGTTTGAAAGAAATTTTGCCAAGTTTGAAACTAAACATAAAAATGCTCAGGAAGCTTTAGTAGCTACAAATCAAAGAAAGCAGAAGCACAATAGTAAGGGTCAATTCCAGAAGCAGTCAATGAGAAGAGACACTTGCAACTATTGCTACAAGAGAGGGCACTGGCTGAAAGTCTGCCGGAAGTGAATATCCGATGGAAGACCGAGTGGAAAATAAACCAGCAAATGCATGGAAACACGGAGAGTGCCAATGTGTCCCTGTTGTGGAGAAGTCAGTACGGCTGAAACGGATTTCACGTCTTTCTGGATTGATAACGCAGCTACTCGTCGCATCCCAAACTGTCCAGAGTACTTTGTTGACTTTACGCGTTTCCATAGTCCTTATGGCATTACGGCTGCTGGAAAAAACATTTACTGCACTTGGAAAAGGCAATGTTTGTGTTAAGACCACCCTTGGAGAGAAATTCCTGGAAATCACGCTTCTAGATGTCTGGTATGCGACTGAAATCAGCAGAAATTTGTTTTCAGTGCTGCCTGCTCAAGATAGAAACACCAACAGTGAATTTAGGTCATCTTAACAGCAATTAAATTAATTCTGTTTTATAAAGTTTTGATAAAGTTTTTCCTTCTACAGTGCTCTGAGACACAATATTTTAATTCTTCTTCTCAGTATATCACTTTTAATGAAGATTATTGTCCTGAAATTCTTTTTTATTTGTAAGTTATTAAGTAATTAATTTCCTTTGATAATAATTGACTATAAAAATTATTTTACTAATATTTCTTGCTGTATCAACATTTTTATTAATGAATAAATGAAACAATGAAATTTTAAACAAAATAAATATTGATATAATCAACTTGACTTGCTAGAAAATTGGAGCATGCAAGATATGCCACCTAAATATTGACTTACACCACTTTCAAACATTTATATCCCCGGCAGAAAGAATGTTTTTCTATTCTGTTATCTGCAAATAAGTTCGGAGTTTCAGATGTTGATGTTCAGGAAACTATCTTGGGAATTTATAACTTTTAACCTTTTTTCTTGGAACAAATGAATGTGTATTGGATTGTCACAACGCGAGGACAGATAATATCTCGTCGAAAGATATTCTCAATAATTCTCCCCAGGAATGTTTTACTTTATTTTCGCTCACTCTCTTCACTGCGAATTAAGCTCTGATTAACTTGTCCGGAAATGGTAGCGATACCAAATGAATCTGAAACAATAATAATGTTTACTTTCCTGTCATACCACTCATTTCAACAATGATACATTTTGACAGTCTCACAAAATATGACAGTAATCAAAAAATGTTCCGACTAAATGAAATAAACTGCAAAACTTATCTTGCAATTGCAATATACTTGAAACGATGGGAAATAAAACGTTAGATTGATTTCAAAAATAAAAGAAGAAATACGTAT
>BGPR01041735.1:0-13520 GCA_013235015.1 Araneus ventricosus | reverse complement strand
TTTTCAAAAATTTAAAATCAGGATGCAATTAAAAGGAAATAATTGTGTGCGCGTTCACCAATTTTTCGAATTTAATAAAAAAATATATTAGTAGTAATAGTATATTTCGTAGTAATAGTATCGAGCTGAAATGAAGATTAGTTATGGATAAAACACATATAATCGTACCAAAAAATGTTTAGTACCTTAGCATATCATTTACCCTTTTTTCAGAACGTTTTTCTTAGATATTTCTAAAGAATGAATTGATTTCAATAACAATTAATTTTTCGATATTTTGATAAAATTTCATGCAATCAAGGTCAAAATTATTTTCGGTATTTAGCATGTACTTCAAAATTTCAACATGTAATTTAGTTTCGTCTCTGTTTCGTTCTGTTGGTCATTAACCTAAAAATACGTTCGGCAGCTCAATTAGATCCTCGAAAACCCAGGATATATTCTTCTAATTTATCAATACTATTATAAGAAACATTTTCATTGATAGCTGTAAATATTGCATTCTTTATATGAGATAATGGTACAGAATTTGGTCTCTAATAGATAATTGTTTCTTCCGTAATGTCTCGCAGAACAAAGGATGTCTCATCAAATAGTTCGTCTTCGACCAAATTGATTTCGGGAATATTCTGAAGAATATAATGCCTGCAAATTTTTACAGGCGGGCAATGCGGTATAAACTGTGGATTAAGTATATAAAAAAACCTAGTAATATACTTATTTGGTATACAGAGTAATATACCCCCAATACTCTACTTATGTGGATGCCGCACTGGTGTGCTGAAGATCTGCCGTCATGATCGGCCTTCGGCACGTTAAATCAGTCGTCGGGGATCAAAAATCCTTCCGCTTGTGAGGTTCGAATGATTCAGGAGAGAGGTGGCAGCTCAGGTGTCATCCTCTTCATCTAACCGCAGTTCAAAATTACGAGGTCAGTCTCAAATTAACCCTCGTGTTGCTTCAAAACCGCTCGTCAATATAACTAATTAAAACAGCACTGGTATGAAATGTATCTTAATATTATTCGATTCAGTTTTATTTCCTTTTAGTTTGATGCGCCCCAATAAATGGATACAAAAATTGCATTATTCAAAACATCCTCCAAGGACTGGTTCGAAAATGGCACCAGCATATCAGTTATTATTGTCCTGCATTTTGTTCTCGTGCAAATAAATTTACCATCGCTACATCCTTTAATCTATTTGAAAGTACAGTCGAAGAAAAAAATAGACCCACCCATCACTATTCTGTGATCGTTCGTTGGGCATTAATAAAAAGGTTCCGATTTCAGAAAATAACGTATACTAAAATATTTTACGGATTACAATTTCATAAGGGGTCATCTAAATATTTAAAATTACATCCCGATATGTATGGCTGATAGGTGTGGAGGCCGAAGCAATAACACCACACTGATGATTGTGCTTTAATGTTGTTGGCCAAGCAACCTAAGAACATAGAGTTCCCAATACAGAATATTCTTTTATTCAATCAGATCGCGTGCTTGCACAAACTGAAAAGAAAATGAAAATAAAAATGAGTTCGTCGTTGAGAATAAATTCTTTCCGAAAATGGGACAATTTAAAAGTAGGAGACAGATTATCTCGCTTTTGATTCGATGAAAATCAGCAGCATTTTCATAAAACAACCTGCAAGACGGCATTTCAAATTCGTCCCGACAAATAATTTTTTATAACGAAGCAAAATAATAAAATATTAGTGAAAGGAGAGTTTCTTTATAGTTCTGAGGCAGGTGAGAGAAAATAAGACGTGAAGAGAAGGAAAAATATCACGACCAATAAGCTCAGAGTCGTGATTCCAGGCTTAATCGTGAATGAGCTTATGTGTGAACCCCCTAAAACTTTATCTTATTGTACAAAATTACTGACGATGTATTCTGAACCAAATTAAGACAGTATTGACACACACAAATAGGTTTTATGCAGAAAAATTTTACAATCAGGACTTCAAGGACAGGAATAGTGGGAATAAAATCCTAAAGGAAGACAAAGAGAATATTTAGTGTGACCTTGCAGAAAATGTGGTTATGAGAATTTGATTTTTTTTACAATTGAATATATTTTTATGGTAAAATTATTTACCACTTTTTCAAATAATATTTTGAAAAAATTATGTCTTGTGTTTTCAATAAAATTTGCGTATTTACTTAGATTTCAGATTGCTGCAAAAATGGCCATCTCCAGAAGAAAAACTTAAATAACTGCCGACTTATTCATTCATAACTCATTACCATAAATTTTATACTGAATCACACTGCCGAACCACCTTCGGGTTTCTTAGGCCCTGGATCCTGTTTTCATAACAAAACGCGCAGAAAATTACATTTTCTTTAATAGGAAATATATGATGTACTGGTGTACAGAGTATTAAGTTTAAAAAAATATTTTCGGATAAACCTTTTCTGGGCCATACATTTAAATGAAGAAGATCAATGAATGCTTTTACTTCCAAAGTATTTATGAAAAGATTGGCTTTACCGTCTATAATTACCTGAATTCATCTGTATATAGGTATTAATACATTTCTTTCACATCGATAAACATTTCCAAGAAGTTTGAACCCATTATACAATTTTTGCTTTATCAAAATACTCGATTAGTCTTATAAGGATTTTGTGTGAAACTTCTCATATCTTTGAGAAGTTCCATTTTATACCATTTTTTATTTGAAGCCGTTTACTACAACATTTTAACTCCAGACTTCTAAATTCAAAACTATAATATCAATTGTCTATTTCCTTTCAGAATTCGACTTTTGATCTCTAGTTTAACATCAACAATTTCCTTATTTTCGTCAGTAATCGATTCTTAATTATGTTGATATTTCAGATAATAGCGTTGCTAGTCTTTCCATTTCATATTTTTAATTCGAATAGCGATAAATTGTCTTGATCCATCTGTTCTATTTAGCATCCAACATTATCGGCTTCCGATAACAAATGAGGAGAAATTCTTGAAATACCTGTGGTCAGCAAGTAAATGACCACCTTTAAAGCAGCTACTATGAATCTGGACGTTTTTCGTTGAGGGGTTTGTTTTCTGTAATAAATTCTTGCTGCCTCCAGGGTTAAAAGAAGCAAAATGTCATATAATGTTTCGAAACTGTAGATATAAACATTAACATTCCCTATTGGAAAAAATTCAAAATACCGGTATCAAAATGATACCGGAACCAGTAAAAATGATACCGGAACCAGTAAAAACATACTGGAAATTTTAAAGCCGGTATGAAATCATACCGGAAATTTTGAAGCCGGTATGAAACCATACTGGAAATCTTGAAGCCGGTATGATACCACACTGGAAATTTAGAAGCCGGTATGATACCATACTGGAAATTTTGATACCAGTATGAAAACATACTGGAAATTTTGAACCAGTATAAAAATATACTGGAAGTATTTAAGACAGTATACTGGTTTAAATACATGTAATAAGTGAGTAACAATAACTTAAATACTTGTAATATAAAAAGTTTGATTAACCATATATGAGTATGGAAGTGGATCTGCGGAGGGAGAGAGATAAGCCCCCTCAAGTAGGCGTAATCTAATTTTTTAAAATAAAATTAGTTATTACTAGGTGGCTCAGCCCCTGCTCGCGAAAGATCGCCAATCCCCCGGAGGATTGCAATCCTGCCGTGTTTGCTACCCAACCCTTGCTCGCTTCGCTTGCTACAATGAAAACACTGCGTCTTAGCAAAAATATTGTAAAATTTATATATATATATATATATGAATCAGCTTTATATATATATTTTGCTTCTGATGCTTTAATTTAAATCAGAACAGAATAAAATATTTCAGCCTCAAAAAGATATTTTTCTTCAAATAAAACTAGCAAAGAAAATTATGAAAGTGATAACCAAATGAATAAGAGTTGCAAAACAATATAATTATTCTAAAAACAAATTAGATTTAATATTATTAATGAAGAGATTGTGGTCTTACATCTTATCACTATGAGCATAAAAAAAGACAGTACTATGAATAAATAAAAGTCGTAAGCTGATTTCCTTTTAATGCTTTCATCACCTTAGTCAAGAAAGATTAAAATTTTTTGGCCCTGAAAAGGACCGTTTTTTATGTAGTGAAAGCATCAGGAAGTCAAATTCAACAGGCATTGATGCATCAGAGAATTCTCTTAAACATTTATTTAAAAAATGATTCAACTTTATTCCACGACATATACAAAGACATACATAAAATCATGAACATATGCATTGTAAATACAATATATTGCCCTTCTGAACATTACAAAAAATTTCATTCCTGTATATACAAAACATGATTTGAAAAATTTCCATTATTATTCACCGTAAAAGTCAGACATCCTTGCATAAGACACTTAATAAATGAGCAAATTTGCACTACATCAATACACTAAAAAAAGAATTCTCTTAAACAATTGATATACATTTTTAAAAAAATTAATACTGTATTGCAGGTCAAAATTTAAATTATATACAAAATATAAGCTACATACATATAAAAGGGTTATGTTAATGTTCACGGTATTTCTCTGAAAACACAATTACATACCTCTTTGGTCGAAGAGATAATTGAAACGCTATCAAATGACCTGGCTCTAGACAAACCAACATAAAGTTGGCCATGTGTGAAAACAGGATTAGTTAATACCAAACACACTTTATTAGAAGTTTTGTCTTAGGATTTATTAATGGTCATAGAAAATGCCAAATGTGCAGGGAATTGTTTTCTTTTAAAACTAAAAGGCATATTATTGTCCGATTGGATGAGCAGTATTCTGGGAATCCATGAGAAAGAAAGTGGGAGACAGCCCATCTCCGCATGAAAAAAGTTTCTTTGAAGTTCAAAACGTTGACACTGAAAAAGCAAGTGTTCCAGGGTTTCCTCAACTTTGCATAAAGTGCAAAAAGATGTAGATGTAAGTCGGAATCTGAAAAGTTTAGCACTGGTTGGATACGTTTTAGTACAGAATCGAGAAATTAGGACATCATTCTTGCGACTCGAAGGAAAAATTTGGAGTTGAGATCGGTTGTCGCTTAAAAAATAAAATTCGTGATAGTATTTAGAATTTTTCCATTCATTTTTGGCTTCTTCTTGAATATAATTTTTCATAGAAAGTAGTAAATCTTCATGTGATATCCATTGAGAGATCAGGGAGCTTGGTGCTTTACGAGCCAAGGAATCCACGTATTCGTTTTCAGTAATGCCTGCATGTCCAGGGGTCCAAACAAACTCGATGGATTTAATGTTTCCAATAATTTTGTAAATTTCATGGCCGAGGAATTTGATAACACTTTTGGAATGAATATTCGAACACTGTAGTGCTTTTAATACTGAGAGGCTATCACTTAGTAAAACGTAATGTTGATTATCATTGATGAGATTATTGATAGCGATAAGTATGGCAAGGGCTTCACTAGTGAAAATGCTATTATAATTGGAAACGGAACCAGCCTTAGTCACTCCAGTTGTAAAGTTTTTGGACGCTATGGAGCAATTTTCGTTAGATTTTGAAGCATCTGTTGCGATTATAATTTTGTATTTCCAGTATAAATTTTTATATTCATTAAAAAGGGTTTGTACGATAGAATTTGAGTAGATCTTTGTTTGGAAAGGAAGAGTGTCCAAATAAAAACGATTTTTTTCCTGTATTTGAGATTCTGTTTATTTCTGAATTATCAGTTACGACGTGTTACAATTGTAAACAAACCGGTCGTTGCCATCGGCAAAAAAGACTTTTCCGCCACGTAATATTTCCGCCTTAGCGTTTTATATATATAGATTATAATACATGTTTAAATGTTATCTGCTTTTTAAAAATTATAACAAACCATATATACTGATATATTCAAAAATAACGAATTTCTCTTATGCCCTGCAATTGACGAATTCGAAAAGAATTATCTTAAACATTTTTTTAAAAGATGATTCAACTCTATTCCGCGATATAGACAAACACATGCATAAAAATATGAATATATGCATTGAAAATCTGTATATATAAAACGCTTTAGCGGAAATAGAACGTGGCGGAGAAAGTCTTTTCTTACGATGGCAACGACCGGTTTGTTTACATTCGGCTATGGTCGAAGCGTGGCGGCGGTGCTGCAAGTGATTTTTTTTTTCAACATTTCGTTAATTTCTTCTTACAAATGAGTCTGCAAGACCTTTATTACAATCTGCGGAGGAACAGCATTCGGACATTTAAATGAAAATTTTGATGAAACGCACGCTTCAAAGGAGATCAACTAGAAATAAAGCTGATAAGCTTAGGCGAGCCAGAAAACGTTCTGATCAACTTAGGCAAATCGTGTTCATTCTCAAGTTGAGGTGAATGTCCCGGAACATATCTGTAGCAATATATCTGATGTGTGCGAATTTTGTGATGCATTTTATTGAGAAAACGAAGTGAACTCGAGTAAAAATATACCAAATACTGTCATGATATGAAAGTTCCTGACAGAAGCTCCTGATCTTTTCAAGCAATTAATCTGCACCAATTCACAGGAAGCAAAAAACTATCAACAGCAAATTCGAGAATATAATGCTGCATTAGCCTTTGCATCTATGGGGGCTGAAATAAAGGCACCTCTTGGAACATGTCCATAGTGTTTATATACATGGTCAGATTTATCATATGGTTTCTCCTCTCTGCTCAAATGAACGCCACAACCTGGCTATGGACAGTTGTACATATCTGACTCCAGTGAAGCAAGGAATAGACGTATGGAGAATAATCAAGCCTACCTTCACTATGTAATGGAGGAGTTGCACGCTTTATTACGAAGCATAAATCCATTTGCGGAATCATATCGGCAGATGCATCAATTGATGCAATCTAATCCAGCTGTAAATGTTAAAATGATTTTTATGGAACATCCAGATTTCGACTTGCTCAGGTATAATGCACCTACTTCAAGGACAGAGCCCGTGTGAATGGAACAATTTGGGCGTGCTAAATTCTGGCACTCTGATGTAAAATTTTTTGAAAAACTCATTTTCTAATTTTTCCGGTTAGTTGAGATTTCCGGATACTTAAATGCTGGATAATCAAGAATTTACTGTACTGGTTTTACACGTGCCCAACTTTATGTTGGTTTGTCTAGAGCCAGGTTTGATATTGTTTCAGTGATATCTTCGACCAAAGAGGTATGTAATTGTGTTTACAGAGAAATACCGTGAACAGTAACATAACCCTTTTATATGCATGTAGCTTATATTTTGTATATAATTTAAATTTTGACCTGCAATACAGTATTAATTTTTTTTACAAATGTATATCAATTGTTTAAGATAATTCTTTTTTTAGTGTAATGATGTAGTGCAAATTTGTTCATTTATTAAGTGTCTTATGCAAGGATGTCTGACTTTTACGGTGAATAATAATAGCTTTTCAAATCATGTTTTTTATATCCAGGAATGAAATTTTTTGTCATGTTCAGAAGTGCAATGTTTTGTATATACAGGAATGAAGTTTTTTGTAATGTTCAGAAGGGCAATATATTGTATTTACAATACATATATTCATGATTTTATGTATGTTTTTGTATATATCGTGG
Source organism: Araneus ventricosus (assembly GCA_013235015.1). Classification (NCBI taxonomy): domain Eukaryota; kingdom Metazoa; phylum Arthropoda; class Arachnida; order Araneae; family Araneidae; genus Araneus; species Araneus ventricosus. The sequence continues at coordinate 5,951 of BGPR01041735.1, read as the reverse complement.
AATAGAGTTGAATCATTTTTTTAAAAAATGTTTAAGAGAATTCTCTGATACATCAATGCCTGTTGAATTTGACTTCCTGATGCTTTCACTACATAAAAAACGGTCCTTTTCAGAGCCAAAAAATTTTAATCTTTCTTGACTAAGGTGAAAGCATTAAAAGGAAATCAGCTTACGGCTTTTATTTATTCATAATACTGTCTTTTTTTATGTTCATAGTGATAAGATGTAAAACCAGAATCTCTTTATTAATAATATTAAATCTAATTTGTTTTTAGAGTTAGTTTTTAGAATAATTATATTGTTTTAATTTTGTAATTCTTATTTATTTGGTTATCACTTTCATAATTTTCTTTGTAAGTTTTATTTGAAGCAAAATATCTTTTTGGGTCTAAAATATTTTATTCTGTGCTGATTTAAATTAAAGCACGTGGTACCAGAAGCAAAATAAAGCTGATTCGTATATATATACGATATATTTTTATTGAAAGATTTATTATGTTAATTTGATAAATCCTGTGCTCCATAATATGTACCTAATCCAGTACAATTCTATAATCAATATTCTAGTATGATACTGGAACCGGTATCGTACCAGATCCAGTATACTGGATCCAGCATCATACCGGTTTATGAAACACCGGTTCCGGTATGATACCGGTTTATGAAACGCCGGTTCCGGTATGATACTGGATCCGGTATGATACTGGATCCGGTATGATACCGGTGTTTCATAAGCCGGTATGTTTTTTTTATACCGGAATTTTTTTTTTGCAATAGGGTTCTCAGGCATTATTAAAGTTTGAAAGGATATTTCGGTTTCATGAATTGTATCGGGTTAAGTTTAAATGTGAAATAGTTAAACCATTGCGAAAGCTACTATGGTATCGCTTAAAGAATCAATGAAATTTCGTCCAATTGTGCTGTGGAAAGGGACCGTTTAGATATATGGTGTCCAGTACCAGTACAATCTTCAGAAGAATCCAAATACTTGTTCATCATCATTGAAGATTATTCTTCGTCATTTCATTTTCATTACAGAGTCGTCTTATTCAGGAATTAATCTGTCAAGGTTCGGGAAAACAAAAATAATGCATATTTTATCAAATTATACCACATGATAAGCATTTTGAAATGCTGCAGCAATAGTACAGTACATACACAAAACCGAAATTGATATTTTAAAATAAATACAAATTGGTAAATCATTTAAATCAGATTTGATGAATGTTTTGAAAAGCATTTTAAACTTACTGTTCTTATATCTAAGATCCTGAATAATTGGTATTTTGAAGAGAACATCGATTTTTTCCTGACGTACTTGTCATAATTCCATAATTTATTAAGTGAAAAATAAAGGTATGCAGAAAGAAAGAAAAATTCCATTCATAAACACCAAAGATCCAACATAGCGTCATTTAGTTTGGGATTATTTGGGAATGACATGAGTCGAAGTTGTTGATTCCGAATTAGATTCGCTGCAATTGTTTATCACACGCATGCATAAATCCTCATGTGCCTTTTCCTCCTGAGTTGCATCAATAAGTCATGAATATTACCTAGTTTGAGCAGTTTTAAGAATGATACATTTTTGGCAAATATGGAGCTATGTGAAATGTATTGTGACATTGACATTTTCAAATTGCATCGAAACAAAGGGTTTAACACTAATTTTCATTTCCAGCCCAGAAATAAAACTCAAGGCTTTATATAAAAGAAATCAAGAATATTGAAGCAATTTATATAAATGATTAAACTTTTATATAGAAACATTGTCAATATTAAAAGTGGTAATATTTATTTTTCTAATTTCCAAATCTTAATTCCAAACTACGAAAACGATGATTACCTATTTTGACATGAACCTTATTTTTTCCCTTTTGTAAAGCTATCTAAATACTTAATTTTTCCCAAATATAAATACAGAGTGTACAAACAGTCCGTAGACATTTGAAGAAACCATAAAATATAAGCCGATTTTAAAGTGTAGCACTTCATGCACATTCTTTGCTTTTTTCTTGGCATAGAAAAAAAAATCGTGGAAAAACTTTCCTTCATGCGGCACTATAAGGAGCAACTGCACAGAAGAAATGCAAATTACTCTGTGGTTAATAAACACGCAGTACCCAACAATTCAATTTGTGATTACTTTAGCTGCATTCCACGAAGTTATCAGGGTCCGGTTATTGCCCGAAGCTGTGCTACTTGTCACCAATCTCTACTAGTCTATAAAAGAGGCTGCCTCATTATAATGTGGAAATGCTTCAGGCAGAATACGGTTTCTGGAAAAAATTTAGTAATCCTCTTTAGTCACATTCTCGTCCTTTCACATCATCATGTTATTATTACAGCTGATTAAGATTCTACGGTACTATGGGCTTCATAAAGGCAGTTGAAAACTGTCGTGAGCATGTTTGTACTTGTCAAAGCAGCATCGCCGAAGACTAGGTGATAAAGCTGAAAGGTTACTAGAATGAGCAAAAAAATCCTGAAGATTTAGAATTTCTAGGGCCGGAATAAGGTGCAATTTCAAATACAAACATATAAAATTTGATGAGGGAATATTTGTGTATATTACAGATGTTGCATCTAAATCTGAAGATGTATGTTGAAAACTCAGAGCGATAGCCTCAAGTTATGTATAAAGGTGGCTCTAATTCAGATGTTTTTGAATTATAAATTGATAATTGTATATTTGTGGTAAAGAGAGGAACTCAAAAGGAGATACTTGCAAAGGGGGTCAGTACAAAGAACGAAAAACGTCCACTGTTGTTTTCCAAATAAAGGAATTAGACTTCTTAGAATAAAAAACCATAGAAAAATACTGTAAAAATAAATATCTGTTTTTCAATAAGGTGATTTCTATATTAAAACTATTTCGGACATAGCGGGAGATGAAACCTCGAACACTTACTGGAGACATCAATCAAGAGTGGCAGTGGGAGGGGAAAGATCCATTGTTAAAAAGATAAGATTGCTCCGTACCGTTTACCTTCCCTTATCAAAAAAGAGAAGGAAATAAGCAAACAACTTTTCGGGAGCTCGGACTTCATCTAGCAGTTTGCATGACGGGCCATCTTGGCGATTACGGCCGTCAGAGGGTTAAAGACATCTTATGAAATAAATCCGCAAAACATGAAGTTTTCACTCATTTTTGAAGTAGTAAAACATATGATGATATGTTATAACAAAAGCTTTAATAATTAAAATAAAAGACGATTAATCCGATGAGAGTTTTGAAGAATCAGGTCTTCAGAAAGATATGTTGCTTTTTTGAAAGGGCAATTTCAAAAATCGAATTTTTGATAGAAAATTTAACAATTTAGTTTTTTTGTATTTCGCGATTGTAGTAAGCAGATAACATGAATTTTCGACTTCATTGAACCAAATTTTTCGCATTTAGAAAGAGTTTATATTGATACAATGTTGTTAAAAAATGAAAGGATGAAAGCTCTGTTAATTACAATTACCGGTGTCTAATAAAATTAAAAGTGTATCCATTCATTGACACCATTCATAAATGAATATCAAGCAGTGATAGTAGAAATAATATATACTGATAAAGAAATGCAGAAATAATGAGAAAAAAGAAAAAATGGGAGAAATCATTGTAATTTTATTTTCTCTCAGCAAGCAATTAATCTTAACAACTATGTTAATATTTCGTTAAAACAATTAATGATTTTTTTTATTTGATTACTTTCTCTCATGAAACAAAACAGACGATTTTAAACCGGGTTTTACAAAAAATCTTCACCAGAAGATGCTATTGAAAGCTACAAATTCTTCAGAAATATAATAAAATCAGTAAATAAACATTCCATGCCTTCTCCCTGCACATAGACAAGCAAAGTTACAACTGAAGGTCTGAATTAATCTGATTAATTTTGATACAAGCATTGCAATTAGAGAATAATTGTAACATAAACTCTCAATAAAACAACATTCGTTACAGCTTAGCAACAGCCAAAGAGGCTTAGAAAACTATTACTCGTGAATCAAATCACATTTTAATATATCTGGCAAAATGCAGAAATATTAAGCCTCTTAACGATTAAAATATGAATTTCCATAAGTGGACATTTTAAAATATCACAATAAATTTCACAACAGAAACAACACTTATACATTTAATGCTCATACGAGCTCATTTCGTCGCAAAATGGCATTTCACTTGCGAAATACAGTTTCAAACGAGCATGTAACAACCTCGGCATTTTCCCACCTCGCCTCTTCATTTTCGTCATTCACTCGAATTGCGATCAACTAGGCTAGTATTCATCTCTCCAGCCTTCATATGAAAAATATCTTTGAAACCAAGCCGATAATAATAAAATTTAGAAATTATTTCCTTACATAAAAGTTCTTTTTATTTTTTAAGCGGTCCAAATGTTATAAATGCTGAAAAGGCAAGATAAATGAAAAATTTTCCAACATGGAAAGCATGCCCTAACTTGCTATCAAAGAAGGCATACAGTTTTGAAATATTAACTTTATTTCAGTTCTTATTCAAGACAATAAAACTGCACCCATTAAGCTAACAAATAGCGCTGCATACTAAAATTGCAAAAAAAACACCGGGATCTTATTGCTTTCCACTGGTCCTTTCTGTTAAATGCTTCAACTCTAATTTTCATTTACTGTCCACAAATTTGAAAGTGCCATCTGTTGCCTCCAGATGCCGTTTTCACATTTATTTTCCTATGTGATTTTGGATGTTTATCGTATGCCTGACCTACCCTTAAAGTTTGGAAACATATTTTGAATCATCCTTATATATAAAGAAAAGAGGAAATCTATGACATTTAATAAAGTATAACAAGCTGATTTTTTAGATGTACCAATGTTTTCATCCATCTTTTGAATTATTCAACTGAAAAGTAATATTTTGATATTTGTAATCAGAAGGAGCAATTGAAATAAAATAACAGGAGATTATATATAGTTATATTTGAAGTACGTAGGTACATATAGAATCATTGAATCAATAATATTTATAAAAAGACTGAAAAAAGCTAAGATAATATCTAAACAGTTAATGGTTAAAATAATTCAAAATACAAGATAAGATTTAAGAGTGTAATACTTCTGGGAACTGGCATGTACTTAAACTGCTGTTTCTATATTATCTGCTACATTATTTCGTAATATATTAGATATTGTACTCTTTCAAAATATCGAGGAAGCACAGATTGCGAAGGTCTCGATTTTACAAAAGATGACGGAAGACAAAACCTATTCACAACCATTCAGAGTTCTAATTTTCAGCCCAACGTGAGACGATGAACATGTAATAAATATATGGGTGAGATTCTAATACCTCGTTACTACCCATTTTGGAGATTCCAAAACCGTCGGTTTTATTTCTGCTTACCAGTAAATGGGAATTAGCTTGTTTAATTATCTTTTATGTTATACTGTTTTATATTAAGGTAGTTTCTTCTAGAGCACTTGAATTAGATCCATTACCCTGCTTTTTATATAGGTATTGAATGTTTATATAGAGACGTAATAATCATTTGAAATTTATTATTCTTTTTACCTGAAATTTTTAAAATACCATTATATAAAGGTTAATATTCTTTCATTTCTTTCCTACTGGTATGTTCCGTAGCAATTTTTTAATACCATAACCTAGTGATCTTGCATTGGTAAGTACAAGATTAAAATAAACAAGTAGTTGAAGAGAAGACAATACATGACTTTATAGATAATCGCTCTTTTGAAGTTCTGTTACTTATACAGAATGAATTAATTGAAAACACATATTAAGAATTGAAATAAGAAGCTTGCCCTATCTCATTACTAATAGAAGATTTTAACATTTTATATAAAGTTTTTTTAAACTTTTGATTTAATAATTCTATTTCTTTATGTCCAAAATATGTTTGCTTTTATTAGTACCGATAAATGTCTACTTTTAGAAGTATACGTAACTGAACTAAAGGCTACTT